>JASDQU010105254.1:18274-59467 GCA_032191745.1 Picea mariana
AACGTATTTCCCCTTTTGAGTTTTCAAAAAAAAATAAAAATAAATAAATAAATAAATAAAATAAAAGGGGGGGAAACTTAAAAGAAATATGATTTAGGGTTTTTGATTAAAAACCTAAAACAAGATGGGTTTAGGTCAAAAAAAAGAGGATAAAAGAAAGGGGATGGGGAAAAAGAAGGGGGGGAGCTATTAGGTATTGTTATGCTGCCAATATGGAGAACTGGATTGATTGCTTGTAGGATTTGGGGATTTTCTCAGCTGACTTGAGTGGTAGCTCAGCCTTGGAGGTGAGCTGGGAAGCTAGGCTACGGTCTGGATTGTGTGTGGCCCCTTTGCGGCTTAGGGGGCTAAGGGGGAAGCAAAGTACCCCTAGCGATTGACTGGGAGGTACTGGTGAGTTCTTGACGGTCGACGAGCCGGATTGCACAGAGTGCGTGGAAAAACCTTCGGAGGAGGCGAACAGGAAAAGGTACACCCTTAGGTAGAATGAAAGACAATGCAAATAGTTATTGTTTACAATCTGGACTGTGGTTATGTTTTTATTTTATTTTCGTTACTCAGGTCTACATAATGTTTTATTCTCATTCTCGATGGCGTAAAATTTATTAGATGACTGTGTAAAATGGTTATTGTGTACATTCTGGACTGTGTAAATGTTTAAATTCTGTGCAGGACTGTGTAAATTTTTATGGTTTAGTGCTGGAATTTTTTGCTGGGTATTTGTTATTAAAACCCTTGAGTTGGGCAATCCCGTTCTGCTCGCTCTTGGTTCCTGGCAGTAAACCCTGCACCCTGATCCCTGGCATGCGTATTCCTTCCCTTTGGCAAGGTTTTGTTACACCAAAAGGATTCACACCTTCGGACTGGATTTGCGTTCCTGGCCTGTCTGAGATCCAAGCACCTATAAATTTCTCAAAAGGATTAGGTTAGACGTGTTTACACCTCTTTGCAAGAAAGAAAAAAAAAAAAACCTCCCATCCAACTGAGAAATTCTTATGGTTGTACCCAACCATCTCCGATTTTCTGGATGCCTTCTTCCGTGGGTTTGAATCTGTGTTCCTTGCATGTCTAAGAACCATGGCACTGATAAATTTTGCAGTTGAGCTTGGCCCTGTTGGACATTATGCGTTTTAAATTCCAGCCCTGGTCATAGAAAATGTTCAGGAAGTCTGCTAATGTACGGAGGTGAATTGGCAGTTTTCTGTTTATTTTCTTATATATACAGGTACCAATAGTGTCGAGGGCATTAAACTCTACTCAGACAAGCTATTTTTTTATAACTCATTAACTAGCTCTCTAGCTAGGGCGGCACGCGCGTAGAACAAATCTCTTGCTTGTTTTTCCCTTCTCCAACGCTGACCCACTATAGGATAGTATTGAGAATGAAAACCTCCCTGAATAAAAATAAGATACCTCTAATCAGGGACTTCATGTAGTTCATTATATATGAATTTACAAACTTTCTTATTGAAATTGAACTCTGATGGATTCGCTCCTAACTGATCGGAGCTGTTATTTTCTTATGTTTTAAGACATCCCTGTGTCTTCATCAGTTTCTTTGTTATAAGGAAGACTTGTGGATTGTGGCTTCTTCATGGGATATTTTCATCATATAAAGCTGTTGAGTTATTGAAGCATATCGATGGTATCTTCGTATTTAATATAATTATAATGCATCAATTTCTTGAGCGCTTAGTCTATGATCTGAGGTTCATTTCATTAACTAGGTTTCAATTAGATTATGCTGGCTTTGTGACAGAATTTTTGGTGGCGGGCAAGAACTTCGTAGATTCATTTTTCCATTTTTTACTTATTATAAAAAAAAAATTATCTGAAATAATTTACTGCGAATGTAGAGTTGGAGCGAGGATTTCACTGTTATTTAATTCTTAATTTTTCAGCTATTCATGCGCTACAGTTTAATACACCTTAGAAATTTAGTGTTAATCTTGATTTCGAATTTTTGGGTTAAAGATCTGCACCATCTCTACTGTTGGATGTTTCTGCAGTTACATTGCTAAGGAAGTTCACCCCCCCTCCATGATGGCCTTGGTTCAGTTCACAATGCGAATTGCTTTAAGATTGGGTTATTCCTTCCTTCGTTTAATTAATAAAATCCTTTATTCGACCCTTGTCTTCGTTGGGAGGTGAACCTTCCATTCACAGGAACTTTTATTTTCGTTTTGCTCCCGAGTTTTTGCTGGAGCGTAGGTCTGTAGCACCCCTGTTAACTCGCCTGCACCGTGGAGGATTCTCTGCAGTGTGCCCAGATTCTTAAAGGCCTTATGCCATCTCCAGTTGACAGCTCGACTGTGTTAATCTACGCCTTAAACATTGCCTGCCTTAACTAGGGTGTCTATGCGAGTCCCTAGAGCGTTGATTTTATTCTTCGACCTGCATTTAACCCTAACATAATTCAGGCCTACGCGCGTCAGTAGCCATTTGGGCTCGGGTAGGCACTCCCAGCTACATCCGTTAAATTGCCTCCGACCATCTCATCAGTGTTATTAAGGCGTATCAATGGGGGACACTATTACTGTGCATTGCTGGTTAGTTCGGCACCGGATGTTGTGGTTTCCAAGGTTTTTACCATTAAGAAAATGAAAATTCATTGCTCTTTAAATTGCACTGGATTACCTATCTACCCTTAAGATATTTTTAAAATTAAAACCATAAAGGAAAGGATTTTACTCACCTTGGATTATCATGGCTGTAAGCCTGTCATTCAGCTTGTGTATAGTGGTTTTCTCTATATTAATTAATCAAAATAGATTCCCTTACCTTTTTTTTGGCGTGCATTGACATTTACAACGTGGCAATATGTTACATATTCCTCAAATTCAAATTATATACATCTATATACCATTAAGTATGAACAATTCTTATTTTACAATCACCCCTTAAAATCCTAGGGTTTAACCTTAGATGACATAAGGGATGCGTGACACCTTGTTGTATATTAAACCAGGGTTCTTATAAAGGAATATATACGTATATATTGTTCCCTCCGAAGTTAGTTAAAGGAATTGTTCTCTTTTCATATGATGTCTTGGGTTTAGTGTTATAAAAGGGGAATAGTTTTAACTCCCTTTTTACAACGTTTGGATTCCTTATAGTTGCCATTGAAAGTAATGCCCATTGTTAACGCCTATGGTCAAATTTAATATTAATGATATTTGTCTTATGGTAAAATGTTAAGGTTAAGGTTATCATTGGGTTAGAGTATTAATCGATGCGAGGGATGATGATTGTATGCATAGGGTAAGGTAATGCAATTTTTTATTGTTGTCCCATGTTAATGATTAGGGAATGATAGGTTAACGCTATTGTTCAAGTTATGTTAATTGTGGTAAGGATAAGGTAGTTTTACTGCAATAGATTATTGCAAGGATACTTGATTAAAAATTCAACGGTGCCTTCGATTGCAGTAAACTATGGTAGCCTTAATGTGGCGGATAACTTGCAGGGTTACTGAGTAAGTTATACCTTGGTTAGGTCATTTATGAAAAGGTATTGTAGCTGTATTTTTATGTATATCACCTATTGATGAAGGAGCTTGTTATTTCGCAAGGTTAATGGGATATAATGTAATATGTTTAATATGTCATGGCCGCGTCAATAATATTTTAGTGTTAAGTATCATCGAAAAAATAATGAAATGGTGGTCTTATGATAATGCTATTGAATCTTTAGCTATTGATGATTTATAAATTATGAGGTTCCTTGAACTAAGCACCATAGAGTATTATGAATTAGTAGAAGAGGTTTGGTTCATTAATAATGCTAGCACTATGGCGATGTCATTGTAGTTATCATGAATTTAGTTAGTGAATTGCGAAGTCTTTCTATTATAATGTAATGATGCTAGTTTTTACTAAGATATCTTGGTAGTTATTTATTGATACTAACATATGAGATGAGCCTTGGATGATATCCTATCGCAAGGTAAGTGAGGTAAAGGTAGTGAAATCATTCATTCATGGTAGGTTATGGTAGTAATTATGGTTAGTGATAAACATATATCATGACTGTCCTTGAAATTACGTACGAGGAGTCATCGTGGCTTAGTAGATGGGGATGGAATTCAGTTGGTTTTACATATTTAATAATGGTTTGGTAATTCATCGTCTAATAGAATTCAACTGGGGTAAGGGTTATAATTGAAGTCAATGAGTCCTTCTAGTGGTTGGTTGTTGTCGTTGTCCTTCTATTTTGCGTCTTCCTTCAAGGTCGTGGTTGCCCTTGATATTGTAGTACTTGGTTCTCTTGCTTTGCGTGGTTGTTTGTGTCAGGCGGGATATAGACACCTCCTCGTAGCCTTAGTATTTATGTCTATGTGTGTGATCTTTCTGTGTGAAGAATCCAGTGCCGTATCAAGAGTCTTGGGCCCTTTAAAGGCAGGGTTTCCACTCTTGCGACACACCTGACAGAGATTACTAGTTTCTGCCTGAGCAGCCGGTCAGGAGCCTATCTGACCTTCTCTCTCTCTGGTGTAGAGGACTAAGATTAAACGCCCTGCTTTCCTATGCAGAAATAGTAGAATCTACTACTATGGATTCTCCCCTCTGTATTCGTACTGTGCATAACCCAGTATGTCGTTAAGTGTTTGTGTTGTGCGCCTGGTATCTAAAATAGTTAATGCTTGCAGTTTGGTTGAGCGTCTGGTGTCTTCTTGTGGTGATCATATTGGGTGCATCTTGTTAGTCGTCAGGTGGCGACGTAGAGTCCAGTGTGTCTGTTCCCTATCTACACGCGCGCACACACTTTAAAAAAAAAAAAAATTGCACCTGTTATCAGAGTTGTTGTCGTAACTTAGAGGGTTGTTACAACTACTCAAACCAATGTAGATCCATGTTAAGTCCCTATATATCATGCCCCTAGAGGGATCAACTCCCTCAAGGTACAAACCTTTCCTCAATTTTTTCGCTCTAAAAGGAGGTTTTCACCTGAATGGATTCAATCCCTCTCTAAACAAGATAGATCCAAAGTTAAAATGAATCTATATTGATGTTGGCAGAGGGGCAGAACCAGGGTTCAACGCTTCAAAAATGCACCAACAAAACCCTAACTATCGGCCCTTCCGGCAACACTTGCAAAGCAGATGAAGTCTCACCTGAGCTAGAGGTAGGGGTGGTTGTAGGACTCAAGTGTCTGCAACCTAGATGGGATATAGATATTTGATTGCAATATTCTACCAAAGCACTGAGTAGTTACCATTCATTAGTACTCAACCAGTATTTACTTCGCAAATAAAACACTAATTATAGAGCAGTTCAAGATTCAACTAGATCTAACACATCTAGGCACTTAGCATGTGGAAAGAGATTAGATCCAACACTTTATTCACATCACTACACACTAAACTATCAGATTCATCTAAACATACATTATTGCACTAAGCATCAATCACATAAACAATATAACAACCATAATGCACAAAGAAACCATGACACAGGATATACGTGGTTCACCCCAGTGTGGGGCTACATCCACCAACTCTTATCTTATTTATTATCTTCTTTCAAGCTTCTTATAGGCATAAATTATCAAAACCCTACTCCACAGAGGACATGAGATCAATGCACACCTCGCTAGATTCTCCTTCCCTGAGTTAGATCACAGCACAAATCCTCCTCACATATTATGGGCACAGAGAACTACAGATTATCCAAACTTATCTCTACAGCCTCAACATACACTAAGCACAAAACCTCTTATAATTACTTGCACTTATCACAACACTTAGCACCTAGCATCACCCACACAAAACATGCCTATCTCTCTTCTTACATCACCTAGATTTATATTTGTACATTACAAAATCGGCCTAAACATGGGTAAACCCATGGGCCAATATCCCATACCTGTTATATAAACCCTAATTCCGAAACTTCCCTAAAAAGGGGCTGAGATCCCACAATCTTCACGTCGCCTTGCGCTCTGCCTTCGACCAGCCTGTCGAAGTCTCAAAAATGGTCAAACATGACCAAGGTTCTCCAAATCTTGGTCAAGGGCCAACAGGCCCCCAACACTCACTTATGACTCATACCAAGTCACTCTGCTCTAGGTAACTCTACCCCAAATGCCTCGATCTTGGCTCAAGCTACTTCGACTTGCTTCCTCACGAAGGCCTCCTACTCAATGAACTCCTGAATAACTTCTTCGTTCATAGGTCCCTCTAATAGATGTTCCACCGAATTGACTACCTATTCTAGATTTGTTCCTCTACCTTCAATCTCCTCAAAACGTAGGAAAGATGCATCCTAGACTGGTGGAGCTTCTAAGTTACTTCCATGACTTTGCTCTGTATGGCATGGACCTATTGCTGAGCTGTGCATTGTTCTTGGGATATTTTCATCCTCTCAACTACTGACAATAGTTTCAATTGCACTTGTACTACTGTTGCTTGTTGCTTTGCCTCCTGGAGTTGTGACTCCAATTTCTTCAGTTCAGGATCCTTGATAAGTCGCTCATAAGTTTGTGCACTACGAATTCTTATTTGTTTACATTCCACAACTAATGCTTTGAACCTTTCAACTACGCTCTGGGTAGTTGCTTCTCTCTAGTCTCACACTTCTTGTGGAGTTCTTGGTACTGTTTGTAGCTGTAATTCTTCTATTCTCTATTGAATTTTTTGGATGGCTTCAGCAAGCTTCATCACTTGACTTTCCAATGGGTCTTCCTCCATTTTCTCTAAGCCTGTTACAGAGCGAAGTGCTCTGTAAAATGCTTCTTTAAATCCAACTTGCCTTATGAGAAGATGTTCTTTCTCCTACTAGATCTGCGCTCTATCCTTTGCGATCTTCATTTGGAGGGTGTCCTTCTCTTGTTGCACAACTTGACATTGCTCTATCACTTCCTCTTGTGCTTGCTTCAGGGCCATTGTGGCCTATTCATTTTCTTCCTGCATGCGACGAAGGTGAGCTGCAATCACATAAACTATTCTGCGGAGTTGGGAAAACTCATCTCCAAACTCTGTTTCATCTTATAGCAGGGGCACAATGGACACTACGTGGCTAGAGTGAAGGACTTGTTGTACACATCTTAGCTCTGCTTCAGTTCTTTCATACATGGTTTCTTGTTTTGGTTTAGTTCTCTTCAAAATATCTTTCGAGGCATCTGATACAACTGTGATAATGAATTCAAAGTCATCGATCGTGAGCACAGTCTGCATCTTTCGCTTGCTAGCTTTGGATTTCTTATGCGATGTAGGTTTCATGGGGGGAACATTTCATTTCTTAGATGGCTCTATGTCATCATGGGGATTCAATGTCGGTGTTACTTCACCTTTCTTCTACTTGTCTTTGTCCCATGATTTCTCTTCTTTGTCCACTTTGTCATCTCCTCCTCTGCTAGGTGAATCTAATGCAGTTTCTTCTAATGTGCTATGTATTTCTTGTACATCTTCCTTCTTTTTCTTCCTGCTACTACTGGGTGCATCATACTCTTCGTGACTAACCACTACATTTCCAATGAGGTCAGGGTCAGACAGTTCTGCCTGGTCGACTGGTATAAGGAACTCTGCGGGCCATTCCTTAGTGATTTCTTCCAGGTCCTCCTCTGTGAGCTTGTAGTAGGACTGAATCTATTATTTACTCTCGTTTGCGCGTGCAGTGATATAAATAAAATGCCTATCTGCATGGAACTTCATAAGGGGAATGAACCTGTCCAGAGTGTTCGGTGTCATACGAGGGAAAGAATCAATAACCCTCTTCAGCAACAACTAGTAGGTATGGAAGACTCTGTTCGAATACCATTGTTTCCCCATATCGCTTGAATACCAGAGCATGGTGAAATTTACAACTAGTGGCTCGAACAACTCAATCTCAGGGAAGGTTTCTCCTTTCGGCATCTCCCAAGAAATAAATGCAATTAGGATCAACATCTAGCTAAAATGGAACTCATATCCCTGATCCTGAGCTTCACAACAATCCACCTCTAATTGGTTGACTAAGTAACTAGCCCAGTTTATTTGTATTCCCTCCACGCATTTTCCTGTGAGGTCAACGACGAACCCCGTGACCTGCATGGGTCTGTTCTTCTTTACTAGCTTACCAAGGATCAACTAGAAATCAAGGTGCACTACGCCATTCTGAATGGAGGCTACCTTGTAGCCTCGTGTCCCCTTCTCTACATCACCATATGTGTCTTTGATATTTTGCACCAGGGAATGATCTGCACCCTTCCATGGATAAAATTCCTATGGGTGTGGTCCCTGCATACTTAATCCGGTGATCCTATGGATCAGTGTTGGATCGATGGTGATGCATCTGTCCAACCATAGATAACCACCATGGAATCATGACAGTAGGATCTTAATGCATGCATTAACCTCCTAATGTCTTCTGAAGTGTGGTATCTCCATCACGTTCAAGATAGTGGACCTCGCAATGTCCATATTCCATGGTCAAGGGATGATCTTCGACTTCTTCCCCTTGGCCTTGGTCAAGTACTTGTGAGGTGTGAGCATGCCATATCTCTTTCGGTCTCCCAGATTATAATCGTTGATCTTCAAGGTCAGAATCCTCTCCAACTATTGTGTAACTACACATATTCCCTTCGGTAGGTACGCAGTGACGACTATGTAGTCAAAGTCCCTCGGGACACTGTCACGAATCACCACACCGACCAAGGGTGGGATGTAGTCAGGAAATATAGACAGGATTAACTTTGCATTCACCAAGTCATCACGATGCCTCATTCATTTCTCGATCGCAACATGGGATGGTCCAGATCCAGAAGCAGTCAATGGAGAGGATTGCACTCCTCTTGTCGATGAATCTTGAACTCCTGTGGACATTACCTTCTCAGCCATTAGATCAATTATAATTTAATCTACTGACTTTTCTACCGTGCTAATGTTGTCTGACATGCACGCTTGAGATCAGATATCTCAGGTTGATGAAGAAATACTTAATGCAATAGAATGGTTGGTGAATTCTTGATAAATGCAGCGTGGTAGTAGTTATCTACTTGTGGGCTCAATGAATCATTGTTTGCAAAAGTTTTCTCCATGAGATGTTCAACGAGATAAGTAGACAACACCATAACGGTTTCTTCCAACGAGTCAAAAAGACTTAATCAATGCAATTCCATCCATTATGGCATGATCCTAACAGTCCAATGGCGAGCTTTGGGTCCATAACTACTCTTCTAATCATTAGGTAGCATCATTCTAACAGTCATAATACCTCCAACAGTTATATTTATTCACCATGGAGAATTGTCATTTTGTGTTGTTATGATATTTCGACGAAGTTCAAATTCTGTAAACCTTCCTTCTACAAAGTTCTTTCTAGAGCTTCTTGTAAGTTTTCTAACTTTTCTTTCTTCTTACTGAGCTTTCTACCCTTCTTTCCTGTAATTTGAGTTATTGGGTTCCTCTTCCTAGTTTGATTCTTATCTTCTCTCGGCATAGTAACTTCACGTTGTTGACGGTCTTTCATAGGGTTCAAGGGTAATACTTATTTTCTATCTAGGGTAGGTGCTTTGTTTCCTGTGTGGACAGGTTTTTCAAATTTGTCTGTGTTCTTTCAGCTTCGACATCCAAATCCCTGTTCTTTAGCAACCTTGATTGGTTCTCTTGTTCTTCCAATAGGTGCCCTATTTTCCTAGCCATGAAATCTCTTAGTTCCTTCTTTTTCTGTTCTAGATCCTCCTCTTCTTGCTTCCTCCGTATCTGATCTTTCTCAATCCATGTTTTTCCTAATAACATAGCAAATGGGGCATTGTTCTCAATAAACTTAATGACCTCAAATTCTTCCTTTGTCTAAGTTCCATGAGCACTCATAGATGTCTGGGTAAGTTTTCTACAGAGGTTGATTAACTTTCCTCTAAATAATCATATTCCTCCCAATGAAGGAACCATACCAAGCTTTCCCAAAATTTCTCAAGTTCTTTATGTCATGATATTCACCTGTGTTTCCTCATCCAGAACATAGTCTATGTCAAAGTATCCTATTCTTGCTTCTATGTACTCTTTGTCTTTTAATATCTCTGATAGATTGGTGTCTCACTGATCATTCAAGGTTTCTTTCATCTTTAGTAATACAACCTCTAATTCTTTCTCGGATTTTTCCATAGTCTTAGCCTCTTTTCCTTTCTCATGTTTTTCTTGTTCCATATTCATTCTTTCAAGCTTAACAATCATTCTAGGGAAATCCAAAACTTCATGGTCCATAGATTTACAACAAAGACAACTAGGACCTATACCAGAGAATTCCTTAGACATATGTCTCGGTCTTATGCAACTGTAACAAAGAGTTAATCCTCTCTTTCTCTTAAATGATCCCCAGTCTTTCCTGTACTGCGCACTAAGATCATAATAGCTAGTCTGCAAAAAACTCTTTCTAGGATCCTGCATCCATTTCTTAGTCCAAACATTCTTTCTATGCATAGGAATAACATATCTCTCACTATTTTTGTCAGATCTATTCATATCAAATCTTCTTTCTTCTAATTGTGTCCTATTTTCCAGACTAGAACAAAATTTATCAAACATATCTAGATTCATTCTTTCGAAAGAAAAAATTTCGCTTATCTTACCTTTCTCAGAGCAAAAAGCTTCAAGATATTCCCTCTTTTCTTCATATTAGACTTCCCTTCTTAGGATAGAGATTCACAATTCAAGTGGAATACTACACACTAAAGCAATAGATCCATGCACAAAGCTTTCCTTTCTTCAGTTCCTAGCAATCACAGTTTCAGGTCCCAGCAATAGAACCATTTGTTGGCACAGGGGAAGACCTAGGGTTCAACGCTTCAACAACACACAAAAAAAACCCTAGCTACCGTCCCTTTCGACAATACCTACAAAGAAAATGAAGTCTCACCTGATGTAGAAGTAGGGGTGGTTGTACGAGTCAAGTGTCTACAACCTAGATGGGACAGAGATCTATGATTACAATATTGTAGCAAAGCACTGAGAAAATACCATTCATTAGTATTCAACCAGTATTTACTTCGTAGATAAAACCCTAATCACAGAGAAGCACAGGATTCAACCAAATCTAACACATCTAGGCACTTAGCATATGGAAAAAGATCAGATCTAGCACTTTATTCACATCACTACACACTAAACTATCAGATTCATCTAAACATACATTATTGCACTAAGCATCAATCACATAAACAATATAACAACCATAAAGTACAAAGAAACCATGACACAAGATATATGTTGTTCACCCCAACGTGGGGATATGTCCACCAACTCTTCTCTTCTTTATTATCTTCTTTCAAGCTTCTTACAGGAACAAAACATCAAAACTCTACTCCGCAGAGCACAGGATACTTGCGCACACCTTGCCAGATCCTCCTTCCCTAAGTTAGATCACAGCACAAAGACTCCTGACATAGTCTGTGCACAGAGCACTACAAATGATTCACGCATATCTCTATAGCCTCAACATACGCTAAGCACAAAATTTCTTACAATTACTTACTCTTAGCACAACACTTAGCACCTAGCATCACCCACACAAAACATGTCTATCTCTCTTCCTACATCACCTAGCTTTCTATTTATACATTACAAAATGGGCCTAAACAACAGTAAACCCATGGGCCGACATCCCATACCTGTTACATAAACCCTAATCCTAAAACTGCCCTAAAAGGGGCCAAGATTCCGCTATCTCCACTTCGTCTTGCGCTCCCCCTTCGAACAACCTATCGAAGTATCAAATATGGTCAAACATGACCAAGGGGTAAAATTATGAAGATGGGTAACACTTTCGTGACAATCGAGTCTCCAAAATTCCTAGCAGTAATATTTCGGCTGAAAAAATGTTGCTAGGAATTTTTTCGGCCGAAACCTTTTTCGGTCGAAAATTTGCACATCAAATTTAATGGATCCCCTGAAATTCACGTATAATATTTTTCAGATGAATAATTTTCCTGTGGTAAGAATATTTCAGTCGAAACGTTTTTCAGTCAAAACACTTATTTTTAATGTTTTCTATTAAAAACTAGGTTTCAACCGAAATAATATTTCGAATGAAAACCTGAAAATGGGATTGTTTGGAGGAAACTACAAATTCTCTCCATCTTACTTCATCTTTGGAGGTAACAAAATACTACAAATACCTAAAATTTAGTTTCAAAATTGATACCAACATTTTAAAAATTGAATCTACTTTCATTGGGTATAATTTGTTTTCTTTTTCATTGTTTTTATCTAATTTTATTTAATTTTATGAAAAAATCACTACATAATATTTTTAGGTGATATTATGATTCAGTGAAATGAAAAATCTATATCTCTAAAAATACATAGTGAAAAGTTATGGAAAATTTATATTCATAATCTTTAAACTGTTCTCTTTAAAAGGGTATTTTCATATTTTACTTTTAAGTAAAAATTTAGATAGATACATGGTGGAGGAAAACACATGTTTAAAATCTATAACTTTTTCAGATTGGTCAACTTCAAAACTTTTTTAAAATTATAATGTTCATCTTTTAGATTCAAAACTGTAGTCATCACAAAATAGAGTCTCTGTAGATTGTTGCAGTATATTTAATTTGTCAAAAAAAAAGTTTAATAATGGATAGATTGTTGTGGGAAAAAATAACTCATTGTCTTTCCCTTCATTTTTAAGGAACATAGTTTCAAACAATTGCCAAATTGACATATCAAATCTCAATAAAAAAAATTGAAAAATAGTGAGTAGAAAGCTAACAAAATTATTCACAAGTTTTGTTTTTACAGTAAAGTAAAATTCTAGATAAAAAAAAATAATTTTGTTTACTGGAAGTTGAAGAACGTGTTAAAATTATAAAAAAGAATTCATAAAACAAGCAAAAGTGTTACCCATCTTCATGATTTTACCCCAAGGTTCTCCAAATCTTGGTCAAGGGACAACAACTGATAATTAACAAATTCATCATACCACTTTGTTAAAAAAATGTAATGAAAAAATAAAAAAAATTATATTTTTAATCCTTTAAAACCTTTGTTTAAACATTAAAAAACCAACTTGTAAATGTGCTTACTTGACATATCCATTTTAATGAGAGAGATCCCAACGAAAGATTTTGAACTTTTAAGAACTCTAAAGATAATGAATTTCATCATGATTTAAATATTATATATAAAATATATTTGTTATAATGAATTTAAACCATATAAATATATTTAATGTTAAAGATTATATGTATACTATATTTTTTATATTTGTAACATCCCGCTCTTGCCCGCAATGAGAGAACGTATTCTTTGAGGACACTTTCTTACAAGTGTTCCATATTATTATAATATTGGGCATTTGATTATGATATTGAGGCATTATGGATATCATGACATGTTATTTTGTTGTATTGATATAGACAGGTGTTATTGACTGGGTTTTTTTGACTATTGGGTTTTGATTGTTGTCTATATGACATAGTTGCATTTGATTAGATGTTATGATTATGGATTTTATTTCTCACATGATTATTTGATGATGCAAGTTGACAATAGCTTGTCGACCAGACTCACATGTGGAGTAGAGAAGTCACGCATGACTACCAAAGACGTTGAGGGAGAGGTGTGGACAGTAGCCCTGCCATAGCCTACTAACTCTCCCCCCGTGGCTCGAACTATAGGTTAACGATTATTAGGTTCGAGAAGATCCGCGATGATGTGAGGGCAGACTGCGACAGTCAGTCACGATGATTCTAAGGGGCGCGAAATAAGGCAGGGGACTTATTTCTTAGAGGCCCTTAGTCTCCCACGATATCACTTAACGGAGTACTGACTCTAGGGGTTTTGATGTCAACCAAGTTAGTGAAGAGGCAAGTGGCACCCTTGGAGCAAGTAGTTCGTCCTGAAGGGCATGTCATGCAAGAAAAAATTGAAAGAGGTGAGTGACACGCTTGGAATGGGAACATCGCACAAGAAAAATAAAAAGAGGTGATTGGCACCCTTGGAGCACATAGTGCATCTTAAAGGGCACGTCATGCAAGGAAAACAAAATGAGGCGACTGGCACCATTGGAACATCTAGTGCGTTCTAAAGGGCACGTTGTGATACTAACTAATAAGTGAATAAACCTAGATGGCCTTAGAACGAATAATGTGATAATAAAGATTTAAAAACTATATCCCTAATAAAATGTTGCCCAGCCTAGGAAAATAAAATCTAGGTCTAAGTGATACTTATGGTAATAAAATAAAATAATAATAATAAAATAAATTGATAATAATAATCACCATTAAACATGTAATGAGAAGGCGGTAAGAAATTCAATTAATTTATTAAAATCAATTTATTTTGAGGGATTAAAATTTTAAAAGGGAAATGATTGTTTTGTTACACATGCTAATTAAAATTTATTAATAAAACGTAAAAAGGGGAAAAGGGTAATTTTCTATAGTTGCTAATTTGAGTTTTAGATAAAAAGGGAAAAGAGGGAAACTTAAAAGAATTAGAAAACTAAGGGAAAAAGGCGGAAACATAAAGTAAAAGAGAAACATAAGAAAAAAGAAAAATGACTAAGTTAGTAAGGAATCTTGCCTTTAAGATATTTCTAAATTGAACTCAAGTAGGAAATTAGTAAGGGCATAAGTCATTAAAATGTGTAAGGGAATATGGGGACACCTAGGAGAAATTCTAGGAAGGATTTTAGGTGGGTGAGGAAAATATGAGTAATAAAATAATTAATGAAATTAAATTCTAGTGCAACTAACGAGATGGGTGACATGTGTACGGGGGAGGTTATTTCTAAATTAAATTATTGAAAAATAAATTAAATGGAAAATTGGGAAAGAAATCACTTAGAAATTCTATATAAAGGAGGGAGGAGGAGGAGGATGGATCTCTTCCTTTATGTGTAACGTTACGCTACAAAAGTTTTGACTTGACCGACTTATCTTGTGGGAGTTGGGATACCCAACTCGGTGAGGAGTGGTAGCTCATCCTTGTGAGATGAGCCAGGAGCTAGTTGTTCTTTAGGTAGTGTGTGTGGCCCCTTTGCGTCTCGAGTGGATAAGGGGGGAGAAGAGTACCCCTAACATTGGCTGGGAGGTACGAGTGAAGTCACAATGGTCTGCAAGAGGGAGCGGGATAGAGCACGCGGGACAATGACTCAGAGTAATCGACTTGGTCTACGGTACACATGCCTTTATTTAATGTTAGCATAATATTGATCTTGCGCTTCCATTTATGTACTTTAATTGTGTAAATAAAGTGTTTAAATTAGCATTTTAATCGAGAACTTAAATTCAACATAGCCTTAAGCTCGTTTCTTGAATTGATTGCCTTGGCAATCAATCCCTGAATGATGTGACTTTCCTGTTGGTTTTATTGATTTATTGTGAAGAGTTTGTTCTTTACTTTGTCCTCATCCCTAGATCAGTGGTCCATGCATGAGCAGTCGACCAAGAGCCGTATCGACAGTCAGTGTTAAAATACCTAGATAGATCCTAATGCCCTACTTTTTTGTGCGTGGATGATGAGCGAAGGATATTTTTGCCCAGTTTTTTACCCCTTCTTATCTCCATGTTTTTATCTCTGCCTTTGTAACAGTCTATGCATGTTATATCACCTCTCCTTCCTAAATGTTCTCGGCATCTTAAAACTGTGTGTAGTATTTTCTTCATTTCACCATTACTTACCGAGCATTCAACCCACTCTTCTTAGCATCTTATCCTCAACAAATTGTATTCATGGTTGGCACCACAACTGCTTCGTTTACTCTGCATTGTAATACATTTCGGGCAACTTAACTCTACATTTTATTATTCTATTGGCATTGAGTTTTCAATACACTCGACCAACAATTTTACCTTTATGTTCCATTTATCCCTACACATAATCAACCCATAAACTAACTATGTGAATTCTATTCATCTTTCAGCTTCTTATATTTACTTTGCGTTCTTACTCTGCGTTTCATATAAACTTAGCATCGCATGTATTTATTGAACAACGATTATATGCAATGATTTATATGTGGCTGTGTTTTTCGTTTACCTTGATAGTGATTATATTAATGGTGATATTGTTTTTCCTTTCTAAAAGACAACGTTTTATAATTTTTGGACAGTGAGTTCTATAGCCTGAATGGCTGCGAATTTACTTGTCGAATAATTGCTTTTTTTTTTTACATTTAATGGCAGTACGATATATCCTTTAATAGAGGGTCATTTTTATTTCATAGCACTCCACGCACATCGTTTGGGTAAAGTTAATTATCGTTGTGAATAATAATTCTGACTACTACTTTATGCAATGTATAGCGATTTGATAAGCAGAGAATATGGGGGAAATGCTGAAAAGAACCATTGTGGACAACGTTGATCGTGACCTTTATTGGACAATGATGGTTATTTACCAGCTAGTTATGGTAGTACCCAAGAGTTTAGTAATTAATTCATATCAGGGATATCATCCTTATGCCAACTATATCGTCCACAACAGATGGCAGTAGCGTATACACAACCATATAGTAATTGCCTACAACTATATTAATATACTGCAATACCGCATTTAATGCACCTGCAATTGAATGATTTATGAACAACATTGATAGTCGCCCGCTTAATTACATTGGTATTGACCGCATTATGGAAGGGGTAATATATAAAGGATAATGTATTAACCAATTATCCACGATGTCCTTTATATATTAATCATTATATATTCCACATGGATTGGAGTGTAGATGACCTAATGCTACCCTTAGAGTGGATTGGAGTGTGAACTGCCTAAATCTGTTTTAACACTGTAATTACATATCTAATTACCACAAACACAAATAATTATATATCTAACTAACATCACAATTGTGGCTAAAGTAGATATACATACTTAATTTACAAACTCTAATTCTAACTTAAACTTAAACCCTAAATAAAATTTGTAAATGAAATAAGCCTACTATGCTATGTGGCTATGCTAGTTTGGTATTGAAAGCCTTAGTTCAATATTGACGTCATCCAAAATTGAACCATCGCTTTCCACGCCAATACAATCAGACCAACGATATAACCATACATGACTTGTTTTCATTTTTCATTTTATTTTAAATAAAAAATCTCAGACCATAGCTTTCAATTTGGATACCAAAGTCAAGCCATAACTTTCAGTACTTATAAACTCGAACGTAAAACTCAAAGCTTTCGATAGAGCGATGAAGAAAAATACGAAAGTGGCCGCAAAATATTATATATTTGGTTTCCCTCTTCCTTCACACTTCAAGCGCTCGGTATGGATATCGAAGCCGGGAAGGACGAAAACCTGCTACGGGGTTCGGATATGGATATCCGAGCCGTTAACAACGAAGAGTTGCTGCAAGATTCGGCCTTAAGAATGGCGTTTTCGATAGTGAATCCCTTTCTTCTAAAATGTGTTCTTCGCCTTAAAATCCCCGACATCATTTGGAGAGCCGGCCCCGATTTCTTACTTACCTTTCGACCATGGGAGTCGTGCAGGCCATCAAGCCAGCGGAAGATGCCATGAGAATTAACGCAGAAACTCAGACAATGAATTACACTCTTACCAATCTGCAGTCAACCTGGAGGTTAGCGACGTCTTCAACGCAGCCATGGTCTCCCTCACAAAGTTGGATATGAGGGGGATTTTGGCTACTTACGATGGCTTCCAGGACGTCAACACGCTGGTGGACGTGGGGGGGGGCACGGAGAACTGATAGCTCAAATTATCACTGTGTATCCTCATATCCAGGCCATCAATTATGATCTCCCTCACGTCATTGCAACTGCACCAACTCTTCCAGGTATTCTTATTTTGCTATTTTAGTGAGCTCAATGGTAAAAAAACATTTTCTATTTCAGTGAGTTCAGTGATTCTTATTTTGCTATTTTAGTGAGCTCAATGGTCCAAACACATTTTCCAGTGGCAAAAGAAAATATTTTAATAAACCATGTATAGTAGTGGTAGATAGGCAAATAAAAAATAGATGAAAATATTTGCTATTTTAGTGAGTTCCATCGTAAAAAAAATTGGTAATCTAGGGAGTTCAATCGTAAAAAAAATTCTTAAAAAACCATATAAATAAAAAATATGTAATGAAGTGCTTGTGCAATAGAAGAAACATTAGATTTTAGTTATTAATATGGTGCTTGACATAGAAAGGCCTTGGTACATTCATCTAAATAATTTGATTATTATTATTAAAACTCTTTTCACAAATTGATTAATATTATTAAAATTCGGTCTTGGGGAATTATTTTAATTATCCAAATTGATCTAATTATTAACCATAAATTCCAATTGTATGGATTTTTATTGTGTTGGAAATTTGACCAGTCTAAACTTTTCGGTGTTCACCAATCATGAGTTTATCTCTGTGCTAGTAATTAGATCAATCTGAATGACGAAAATAATTCTCAACACAATAAGAATTCATAAGATTGGAAATTATGGTTAATAATTAAATCAATATAGATGACAAAAAATCATAAGGATTAATTACCTGAACGGAAATGAAGCATGAGTAAGTAAGGACGCCCCATTCGAGCTTCTTTCATCACAACCTTCTCCACTATTGATCTTACTATTTGTTCGGCCATAGGACAGGACTTGCCATAAAAAAACGGATTCAAATAGTTGTAATAATTATCATTAAGATGAAGACTCGCCATTAAAAAATGATTCAAATAATTGTAATAACTATCATCAAGATGAAGACTCGCCATTAAAAAAAAAAGGATTCAAATAATTGTAATAACTATCATCAGGATGAAGATTCGCCATTAAAAAAAAAAAAAGATTCAAACAATTGTAATAACTATCATCAGGATGAAGACTCGCTATTAAAAAAAAAAATCAAATAATTGTAATAACTATCATCAAAATGAAGAAAGTATAATAAGAATGATACTAAGAATACCTAAAGCTAAATAAGTAGAGTTAAATAAGTAGCAAAAAAGGGAGAGTGAGGGGGGGTGAAATAGTTATGACCATGATTGAATCAACAATATAGAACTGTTAATTGCATCAGTGTATCAAACCAGGAAAAAGAGAATATAGAACTGTTCATCCCATCTGTGTATCAAACCCGGAAGGAAAAAGAGATAGTAAGTCTCAGTTATCTGAACGTTTATTTATATCAATCATATGTGTGCATGGACAGCACTGGAGTCCACTACTGTGAATTGAATAATGACGTAATTCAACCATGGAATAAGAAGGCTTGACAATCCAATATGAAACGCCATGTGAATTGAATAATGACTTAATTCAATCATGAAATAATATGAAACCAATGGACATTTGAGGAAATCTAAAAGTTAATTCCAAACCTGGTAATATTAAAAGTTCAATCATAGAATAATTACCAAAAGTTTAATCATGGAATAAGCAATTGAGGAAATCCAAAAGTTAATTCCAAACATGGTAATATCAAAAGTTCAACCATGGAATAATTACCAAAAGTTTAATCATGGAATAAGATGGTTCCACGATCCAATATGAAACCCACTGAGTGACACTTGAAATCCAAAAGTTAATCTCAAACATGGTAATCTTAAAGGTTAATCATTTAATAGTGGCAACCATATGGTGCTACAGTGATTTCTTAATATGATTAGGTAAATGTTAAAAAGTAAATAGGTTTAAAAGTGACAATCATATGGTGTTACACTAATTTCTTTATATGATTAGGTAAATGTTAAAAAGGAAACAGGTTAATGATGCATTCAAAAATACAAGGAAGTTATGAAGAGTAAATCACATTTATTGATTTGGGAATCCCAAAGGTTAATCATTTAACCCTGACAATCATATGGTGCTATGACAATCATATGGTGTTACAGTAATTTCTTAATATGATTAGGTAAATGTTAAAAAGTAAGTAGGTTTAAAAGTGGCAATCATATGATACACTAATTTCTTAATATGCTTAGGTAAATGTTAAAAAGTAAACGGGGTAATTGATGTATTAAAAAATACAAGAAAATTATGAAGAGTAAATCACATTTATTGATTTCTTTAATGGTTAGCCATCAAATTATAATTTTAGATTAAAAGATGATTAATTGTTCCCATCTCCAATAGTATACCATTTCTATATAGTAAATTATGACTTAATATAAAAAAGTATATAGTAGAAAAGACCCTTATGATACTTATAAATTACCAATGAATCATTTCAAAAGATCTGTATTTTTTTTATAACAGAAAAGTTCAGGATAACAATTTATAATAATTATCTTGAATTCTCATTAAGTATTAATATTTAAATTATAATAAATTTTAAGATTTTAAGAATAAAATATCTTCCATAAATAATAATTTTAAAATTTTATTCTGAATTATAATAAATTTTATCATTTTAAAAATATCTTCGATAAATAATAATTTTAAAAATTTATTTTTTAATTATTATTACTGGAAATGTATTTCCAACTATGACTTTATATCGATACCGTATCTATCATTCTGACAGCTATACAACACATTAGCGGTGACATGTTTGAAAGCGTGCCCCCGGGAGATGCGATTTATATAAAGGTGACATGTAATCCTTGATAATTTGTAAATCATTATTATTGTTATGGAGTTCGATTTCACAATAGTTTGTGCACTTTTAATTAAATTTTGTTTTTCTCTTCATTTATCATTATTAAAAGCACGTACTGCATCTATGGAACGACGACGAGCAGTGCAGCAAGCTGCTTAATATCTGATACAATGCCATTTCACATAAAAGAAAATTAATAATAGCGGAAGCAGTTCTAGATATAAGTGAAGATTGTGATCCAACATGATCTGGCCAGGTTATGGATATGATTATGTTGACTGGTGTCCGTGGAGGAAGAGAAATAACTAAAGAGCAGTGGATTGAAATTTTACAGTCCGCGGGATTCTCTGTATCTAAAATAGTGGGGAGGAAGGGAAGTCTCACTAAAATTATTGGAGCATTCAAGCGTTAAGTGGAAGATCATTATTATTTTAGTTTCTTTGTTTATGGCCGCAACTCGTACTGTTTTTCTTAGTTTCTTTGTTCAGTGTAGGAAGTCATGAAGAGGATGTTTTATGTACGAAGTATAAAATCAAATTTATGTTTCAGTTTCTTCCTGGTAAGAAGTCAATCTGCATTTTCATTATGGGGGTGTTTCGTTAACCGGCAGTTACACCCATTGCGAATGATCTTTACGTTATGATTCTGTGTGTATTCAGTCGCCTCAAGATATGAGCATGGATGCTCACTTATAATGATTCTGTTGAAGAGGTAGATGTGTCACTGGTATAAGAAATGTATATGGCTATTGCTGTAAAAGAGTGTGTATATATATTGAGAGAAAAAAAATTGTCTAACATATTTTGAATGCGACTTGGCACCATAAACAAAGTGGCTAAACGTTGAACCAAAGCTGAAATGAAGGAAACCTTCATTTCAGGGAATAACATTTAAACCAAGTTCAAAAACCCAAATCTAAACAATGATTGCAAATAATGAATTACTGTTTCCATATAGTATCCATATTGATGAAATGAGTGGTTATAAATCCCTCATTTATGGATCATATTGGTATTATAGAATTTAAACCAAGTTCAAAAAACCAAATCTAAACAATGATTGCAAAGAATGAATTATTGTTTTCATAGAGTATCCACATTGATGAAATGAGTGGTTATAAATCCCTCATTTATGGATCATATTGGTATTATAGAATTTTTAACTTGGTAGAAGCTCTGAACACTTTGAAGAAAAGGGGGATCCATTGTGGGTAAAGCATTGACAATAGAGAGGTTGGAAGAACTAAGGAAATCCAATGTATAGATCCAACACGATAGCCAACACTTGGAAAGAATAGCCAAGCTTAAAAATAAGCTTGATATATTGGCAAAGTTGTAAGTAACTATCCAATAGATCTAAGTACACGCATTTCCATTTCTATGAGAGAATTTAGAGCCATGATTGAGACAATCAAGGTAATTCCACCCCTCATAGAACTTTCTCAAGAACCTTTTGGTGATTTTTAAAAACATGCATATCAACAAGAAAAATCAAGGGATTACAAACCTCATTATGGCTAAACATTGAAGGCGTGAGTTTCAATGGAGAAGAGGAAGCAAGTAAAATTTTGGCTCAAACTAAGACCACCAAAAAAACTTTTTTCAAGGTAAGAAGGATAGAAGAAGAATCCATTTCAATTAAAGAAAAAATAAGAAAAAGATATTGATCCACCTTACTTGTATTGTAGAAGGTTAAAAGACAGTAGCCTATGGATGTTTTTTCACCATAAATTGTACTCATACTTGGGGACCAAGCAAACAAGAACAAATACAAATTGAATAGTTAGGCTACAAGGCTAGTGATTTTTGACACTCTAGTTTATGTCCCTTTGGTGGGAAGAATGAGAATAAAACGTCTCCACTACAATAATAAGTTTAAAGGAAAGTGAAAAAAAAGAGAATAGAACAACCTCTTATAGTAGAAAGATTTTTTTCTAGAAATGTTGTTGAGTGGACATTGAAAACCATTGTTGAAGTCTTCATCCAAAATTTCACCCTTTGAGCACAAAACCAAAAGAAAATTTTGAAGACTAAAGGATAAAGAGAAGGGATTCCCAATTTTATAAACTCCTATATTAGTAGAGAATTCCAACTCTGCCAAGGACATGGAAAATGAACTTGTGCCAACATGAAAGGCATTCCCTATTCAAATCTTGTATTCCATATTGCAATGGAAGAACCCACTCTGCTATATATTGATACAAATATGTGACTTGATGGGGTTTTGTACAACTTGATAACCATGAAGAGACAACTTCGATCTATGGAAATAGAGGAGGCAAATGGAAATAGAGGAGGCAAACACACAATTGTAAAATAAAAATAAGATTTATAATTAAGTTGAATATTTTCTTGACCAAAATCCTATGAATGGGGAGGCGTAATTTGAAATGGATTGGATAATCTCTAATTTTAAAATTTTTAATCAAAATTTGGGTTGGGTTCTGGGAAAGTTTTAGATAATCTTTAATTTTAAAATTTCTAATCAATTGGTGTGTACTTTATTCTATGTCTATTTTGGTGCTTGTATAATTTATAAGTGTTGGTGCTTTTACTAAAATTTGAGGTGAGAATTGGACATCACTATTTAATATTAAGAAAGGATGCTTTTAATATATTTAAATTATCCGTGTTTTTATTATATTTGAAGAACTAGTGCATTTATGTGATTTAAAGCACTAGTGATTTTGTTATATTTAGAGGACAAGTGGGTATTTTTCACTGTCAAATGTAAAATTCCAATGGAAGTATACTTAATATGCATTGGTGAATATAAACCATTGAAAAACACTCATTTCTATTTTATGACATGCATCATTTTGTGAGTTCATATATATATATTTTAATTTATTTTTTTTTACAATTTTTCAATTAATCATCTCAGAATTAAATATTTTTTTTATAATAATATTTCTTTTTATGTTTATGTTATTTCATTTTGATATAATGATTGGATCAATAGGTTATCCAATAGATTAAACCTTTATAATTTGTAACAATGTAAATTATCAAATATTAATTAATTAATAATGCAACATTTTACAACATTTGACAATGAAATAAAATAACAAACCCATTTTATTATATATGAATAAGAGATCCATGGTGATACAAAATGGTACAGGGCAAAGGTCTACAATAATCAAAACGAAACCATAATGTATTTGTTACACTTATTGGGACATTATGTCTATTATATTAAACAAAATCCCTGTTTTTTAAGATAGATATTCCAAAACATACAATTTGCAGTAACATTCAATTTTATTGATTACCATTCATCATTTGAAATGCTATCATCACTCGAGCTACTTGTAGGCCTCGTTTCATTGATGAGTTGTAGACAATATTGCACTTTGGTTATTTGAACATATGTTTTATTGCTCGACTTGTTTTTGATGTTCCACTTGTTCATGTTCCATTTACAAACATGAAAATAAAGTGTCATAAGGGTGATTAAAAAAAATACACATGATTTCGAAGCTATGGTTCATGACGTGTGTCAAAATCTCTTATGCTGGCTCATCTCTATACTTTGTTTCCTAATTGTTTAATATGTCACCACAAACAATAGTCAATATAAATAATATAAAGGTTTTTTATTGTTCCATTAATTATAAAACAAGGGAAGTTAAACAACATAACTACTTACAAATTGTTCAATTAATCCCTGATACTTCAACATATACTCACAATTCTCAATTGATTATTTAAATATAAAGATCACAACAAATATGAAAAATGATGTAATGCTGAAAATGTAAGTACTCAAAAACTTTGGGATTAACCATTTTTGTCATTGTTGTTCTATCTTATGTGTTGATTGGATTCCATTTTTTTTTCAATTGAAAATTAGTATTTCATATGATAATTAAAATCGATGTACATAAAAAAATAAATGAATGATCAGATACATGTGATGCTTATTTTTGAGATGCCTCCTCCTATGATGTGATTATGTTCATCTCTTTGACCATCTCTTTGTACACCCTTTTGGACATCCCTACTGACATGTATTGAATTTCCCCTCATTTGTCGCTTGTAATTTTCATAATCTTCCAAGAAAACGAAAAAAGGAAAATATTTTTTTTCAAATAGA
Organism: Picea mariana; assembly: GCA_032191745.1. Taxonomy (NCBI): domain Eukaryota; kingdom Viridiplantae; phylum Streptophyta; class Pinopsida; order Pinales; family Pinaceae; genus Picea; species Picea mariana. The sequence continues at coordinate 42,847 of JASDQU010105254.1, forward strand.
CATGAAAGTAAATATAGAAAAACAAATTAATTTGGTAATTATTGGAACATATTGTAGAAAAACATGTGTACTAATAATACATTTTAAATGATTATTTTTTGTTATTGTAAGTTTTTTCTATTGCAAGTATCACGGGTCTAATTAACCATAGATATGGAAATTCTTCATTTAGTTTATGCACAACTTGATTCTTGGAGTCACTAGATTGATTTTTGTATTGTAACTGAGAAGTACATCTATATGTTATTTCCATTATATCCCTCAAATATTTGTAAAACATTTTCCCGTCTCGTTGACTTCAAGCACCACTCGAGAGGAACTAATGACCAAGACGTCATCATCATTTAAATCCTTAATAATTTTTTTCCTCTTAAGATGAGACTCCATTCCTTCTCCATTGATCCCTACATAACATTGAAAAAATGTAAAATAAAGTGTTTAAAAATGGTTAGTGATTAATGTTAAGAAATTAATTTTTAGTAAAAGGTCAAAGAAAAACTTCATGTTTATTACGTTTTGGTCCACCTAATTCTTCTCTTTACAACATTTCAATAAATATTTTATGCCATTTTACACTCATATTGCCAACAATCTTATTAAGTTTCTTCTCTGCATGACACACATTAACCAATACACATTATTATTTTAAACTTACAAATAATGTAAATATATTAAATTTTTAATAAAATGTAAAGAACTTGCCTCCCTCTCTTGTTGGGATGAGCTACCATTGTTCTAACTACAATAAAATGTTTTTCTTGAACTTCTATCAACCATCTTGTATAAAAAAAAAATAAGGAATCATTAGAAATATAAATTATGATTTTTTTTTATAAAATCTAATATTTTAGTGCACATTGCTAAATAGAATGCCCCGAGGTGTCAAAATTATATATGCATCGAAGTTTACTTTTAGTCATTGTGCACCACTAAAATGTACGCATATGATATTAAAATCAATACTGTTTATATTTTTGACTATTTGGTGCTTTTTATAGATACAGGTGTCCTGATATGCTTTTCTCTACAATGATCAATAGAGAAATATTATAGTAGAGTGTGCCCCATCGCGATTTCCTATACAGTGTGCACCATGTACCATGAAATTGTTTTTTGATAAAATCACGAACAATGACAGGGTTTTGGATCCGCTGCAATGAGTGGTACCATTGCAATGGATGAAAAACACCGCATGTACAACTAAATAAAACATATAAAAATGTGTTTCTTAAAAAATGAAACTGTGCTTATAAAATATAGACAGCGGAGGCGAAAGGAACAACAATAAAGCTAGGGCTTCCAATACTGATATGCATGCATATCTAAAATTCAAACAGAAAACTCAATGTACAATATATGAACAGAGATAAATAGAGGAAAATAGAGGAAAAACAGAGAATAAAATATAAGAGACCAAGTGCTTATACAAAAAAATTACCATCAAATCTATTATGTGACAGAGGAGCACCTTATATAAGCAAGACGGGTTTTTCCTTCTCTTTATTAACGTTTTACAATAACTTTTTGCTGAAGTAAAAAAAAATACTAAACATTTATCAAAGAGCACCCTACTCATAATGAGTGTCCAAGAAAGGGGAGTTTGATTCTTGGTGGTCCAATTCCTCCCTATTTAGATCCAGAAGCATCATTGCTTGCTTGAGAAAATGAGCAATGTGCGCTTCAAGGCCTCTTGAGACATCCATTTGGTATGTGTTTGTGTCTATCATTTTCTACCCACAAGATACGAATAATAGTTCTATCATTTTCTATCATTTTCTACTGACGAGTTCTCTTGGTATCAAAGTTGAGAATTTATCAGCGAGAATGAGAGGATGAAAATATGGAATAGTATCCATCGAATGATGAGTTGTGATCTCTTCTTAAAGGAGATGTGGTTCAAATAGCTTAAGTTTGTTAAAATTAAGCACATCATGGATGTCGAGCTATGAAGGAAAGTATAGGTGAGATGCATTCTCTCCAATGCATTCCAAAAAAATGTATTGGCCATATATTTGTTGGTGTAGCTTATGATGTTGGCCTTTGAATTGGTTCTTTTCTAGCAAGAGCCACATATCATCTCCGAGCTGAAAGAAAAATGACATGTGATGCTTACCATGCCTCCCTTTTTCATGTGCTTCATCTTCTTTCAAGGAAAATCCTACCTGAGTATGCAGCTGAGCTAAAGTGTCGATAAATCACTGAGTTGATTATTGCTCATATTGTTGATGGGAAGATCGAGAAGGATTGAGAGTAAGGGGCATATCAAAGGGCGCAAGGGGATGAAACCAAAAAAAAACTTTGAAGGGAGAGAAATCAGTGGAGGAGTGCATGGAATTATTGTAACTATGATGGATAATATGCATACAAGAGCCCCACTGTTTTTTTTTAGCAAAATAAATATGAACGTAGTGAACCAAAGTATGATTGACAACTTCTATTTTCTTGTCGTTCTAGGGGTAAAAGGCAGTATAAAAATGAAGTTTCCAACCCATCAAATACTAGAGAGTATGCCAAACGAAGCTGAGAAAATGAGAATCCCTATCAGAAATAATTCTACTGGGAAATCTGAAGCGAGTCCAAATATATTGGAAGAAGAGGTCTCTAGTATGAGTAGCATAGGTAGTATTATGACAATGGAGAAAGATAGCCATCTTAAAAAAATGTTAAATCACCACCCAATAACATCATGTTTGTAGAGAGTGGTAGGAATACCACTCAAAACGTCCATGGAAATATATTTCCAAGGATGTGAGGGAACTGGTAAATGCTAGTAAAAACCATGCTTATTGTTCGACGAATTACTTTGGGAACAAAGAGAGAAAGCATAAATGAACTTATCCACTTGTTTAGTTAGAGAGGTCCATTGGAAATGGCGTTGGATATTGAGAATGGTATCGATTGTGTTGAAATGCCCCCCCACAAAGAGGCATGTTTTTCACGGATGAGAAGAAGACAATATTTGGGTTGTGGAATGCACAATTGGTTAAGTTTGTAGATCCAACCATCATAGATAGTATAATCCGGGAAGGTGTTCTGATTGATTACTGTAGCTTGCTGCAACACTTAACTTGATTAAGGTGTGGATCCACTACGCACATTTCTTTCCAGGCATCATATATTGCACAACACACCTCTAGAATGTATAGGACCTAAGTAGGTGGCCGACTTAACAAGTCAACCATCTTGTTAGTGGAAACCTTCTTGTATTTAATTACTTGATGTAACTGTTGAATATAAGCCACCCACTTCAAATGGTGTTTCTCCTTAATTTTACTCTATGAATTAATGAAGATGAGGTGGTGATGATATGCATGTATAATTTTTTGTTTTTTGAAAATGTAATGGAATGATTGCATCAATGTCCACACCAAACTATAGAACTCCTTGTCATAGGTGTTATAATTAACTTTGGCATCTACAAGATTTTTGGATGGTATGCCACAGGGTTACCTCCCTATTTAATTACAGTCACAATGGTGAAATTATATGCATTTGTTTCAATATAAAATGCTTGTTTCATATTCGACAAAAAAAGAATAGGGGCATAACATAATGTAGTGTTTAGTTTCATGAAGTGAAACTCATCCTCTGCATTCCAAATATTTTTTTCTTGATTGGATGGTTGGTTCAGAGGATGGGCCAACTATGAAAATCAAGATACAAATTTTCTATAGAAATTAATACCTCCCATGAAAATCTTGAGGTCATGCGCATGAGTGGGCACTGGCCATTGTGCCAAATCTTATACCCGAGATAGTTCTGGTCAAACCCCTACTATATCTAGTATGAATTCCAAATACTAAACTGATTTTTGTCTAAAATACGACTCATTTTCCTTCACCTGAAGTTTATGTGCCCGCATAAGCTCAAATATGTTGTAGACGTGTTGAAGATGCTATCCCCAATACTTACTAAATAAGAATATATCATCAAGATGAATGACCAAAAACTAACCCAATTGTGTCCTGAAAATATCATTAATTAATCCCATAAACATGGATGACTGATTTTCCATCCCAAATGGCATTAATAGCCACTCAAAAATCATAAACTTTGTCTTGAAAGAATTCTTCCATGCATCTACTACATTGATTCATACTTGATGGTAGGTAGCTATAAAATCCATCTTTGTGAGAAAATAATACCCTTGTAAGTGGTTAAAGAAATGCTCAATCCAAGGCAGGGGGTAGTAGGTTTTAACTATGTATTTATTAAGGGAATGATCGTCGATCACTAGGCACCATTACAAGTCATAATTTTTTGGAATAATAAGGTTGGGGATGGACAAGGCGATGATGAAGGTTCAATATGGCCTGAGTTCAAAATTTGGCCAATTTTTTATTCTATCTTAGTAGCCTCTCAACGAGCAAGGAGAAAGGATGGGGTGTTGGGTAAATAAGCACCATAAATTAGATAAATGTTTTTCACAATATATCAATATGAGGGAAGTCTCATGGGTTGGGTGAATATAAGATTTCAAAATTCTTGGAGTAGGGCAGGCATGGACGGAGGTGCAGGGTTGGTCAGGTTGTTTGGTTTAATGGGGTGAACCATGGACAAAGATATGCATTTGTTTAGTATAACTTTCCTAATAGTAACTTCTCCAGTAATACGCTAGGTGGATTTAAGAGAGTAAGACATAAGCACATAGGTGCGCCCCACATGTTGCAGTTGGTATTTATGAGCCTTAGCATGATAAAAAAAAAATCATGCTTATTGGCAGCAAAGGCCAAGTAACAAGTTGAAACAATATAAAGGAGAGACATCACACACCACAATATCCCAAAAAGGGCCAATAGTAAAGGTCACCGCACAACACCAAGAGACAATGAGACACAAGCCTTCGTTTTGTACCCAACCAAGATGATATGGAGTTGGGTGAAGAGTAGTGGAGGTGTTGGACCAAGTCCTAGGCCACAAGATTATTTTAGCTTCCATTTTATAGTATGATAGTAGCCAAATCATGATTAATCTAACAATTATGTGTAAATAAGGGTGCATTAGAGGTGTCAAGTTCCTTAGCAGTCATCAGGATCAGAGAGGGGTTAGATTCCATAGGATCGTCAAGAGAAACAACTTCAGGAGGTCCAAGGGAATCTGGTTGAGAAAACTCTGCAAATAAGGTCTTGTTGGTGAAAAATTTATTAAGTGGAAGTTTACTTAAGTGCTTGACAGTCAGAAGATGCATTGGATTTGGTCTTATGAAAGGTACACCAGGACACATTTCCGGGTGTTGAGGGTGATCCAGGACAAACATTAGAAGGAATGGTATGAGAAGGACCAACATTAGAAGGACCAAATCGGGTTTGAGGAGAGAGGATTCGAGGAGCCACTTTATGCTCCATGGCCAAGGCCTGAAGAAAGGCCTTGTCCAAGGAAGAAAATCATATCCATGAAAAAAACCCATTAAGAAACTAGAATTAAATTTAACAATCAATACCTCTTCCAGATCATAAATGTTTAGCTATATTTGAAACTTGTAGAATACATCAATGTAGCTCTATACTGAATAATTTTATATTTGTCATGGCTGCAACCATTTAGAAAGGAGGTTCTGGAAATACCTCGGGGGATATAAGCCATCTCTAAATTCCTGGAAAAATCCATCCAAATACGTGAGATGGGAGGGATTTGTAGTTGTTTTATCTCCAATATCAATGACAAATGAAGGATTCTGAAGCTGATTATCCCATCGAGTTTGCATAGTTCCCTCCAACCTGCAAGCTTGCAATCTGAAGCTTCATGTCCTCGTCCATCTTAGGACATGTCTTGAAATAGGTGGAGATACCATGAATCAAATAATTGACAACCTCTCATTTCATTTGGCCCAAAAGTTTGGTTACTTTCAAGCGTGTATCGATCTACATGGTTTTTGGAGCTCTTCTTTTTTTCATACAAAGAATATTTAGAGCTAAATCCTGGACAATATGAGCCTAGCTGCACTTATATTTGAGCTTGGGTTTCCTGATTCTCTAGGAAAAAGGGATGAGATCTCTGGTTTGTATTAAGCATGGAGAACTGAGGCCAAGAATGTTAGGCTCCTTCTAGATCTAAAGCATGCAGTGAAAATTGATTTTGAAGGGACCGCACACACCCAATATATGAACCATGCAAACAGAATCGAAGGTAAAGATATTGGGTGCACTAAATATCTAAAGCATGCAGAGAGAATCAAGGTTGAATAGAGTAGGCACACCCAAGAACAAAGCCAATGATCTTGCCCACACCAACAATTGAATCTAGGAGGCCATGTGCACCAGCTAGATGCTTCGAGGAGGTTATGTGCATTGCTAAAAATCCCCATGCTATGCCAGAATATTCCCAGTCTAATGGAATCCCTAAGATATGCATCAAGGAGGAAAGGTTGAAAACCCTTAGAGGGGCATGTAGATAAAACCCTAAAGGGGGTGCATTGAAAAAACCTGAAAAGGCTACATTAAAAAACCTTGAAGAGGGAACACTAAAAAACCTTGAGGAGGGCATGTAGAGAAAACCTAAATAGGATGCAATGAAACCCTATGAAGAGTGTTGAGATATGAGAATCCATGAACACAATTTTTGTTTCTGAAACTGATGGATAGCTTATCATCTAATTCTTGACGTCGAGAAGAAGCTTGTTGAGATACATGCTCTAATACTAATTGACCTAGATGTAGATATGAAACTAGGACAAAAAATTTAGTGCACAATCTAAGAATAGAGGTAAATAAAGGAAACATATGAAAAAATACCATAAAAGATAAGAGACCAAGTTCTTAAACCAAAAAATGACCATCAAATATATTATAATTGAGAGGATCACCTTTTAAAAGAAAAACAACTTTTTCCTTTTCTTTATTAACATTTTATAGTAAACTTTTGTTGAAGAGAAATAAAACACTAAAAATTTATTACAGAGCACCGTCCTCATAATGAGTGGCCAAGGAAGGGGTGTGACCTTCCTAGTGGCCCAAATATCGAAGGTAACTATGAAAGCCTTTTTTTTTAACATGCATTGAAAAGTGTTTTAATCAAACAAAGAAATATTGAAGTGATCAATATAATGAAATCACATACCTAAAATTACTTCTCTGCATATTTGTATGTTCCCTATGGTGATCCCTTCCAAATTTGGCTCTTCAAAAAATTCTACTCACTCCAAAGTGTTTGATTGTAAATATCTCTTCCACAAATATTCCCTCTAAATTCTACCAAAAAAATGAAATAATGAATAGTGTTTTAATTCATAAACAAATACATTTCAAAAAATGAAATTATCGCTCTTTTTTTTATTCCATATATCGTACCGGTGCACTACAAAGCAGAGTAGCACACTTTGTCTGCAAAAACACTTAATAAACTATACTTTTCAAAAAATTAACTTTCCATCAAATTGGCATGCCTCAAAGATTAATGTTCCTTGGTGCACTATTTACATAAAAACACATTGATACCAATTTTATCAACAAAATATAAATGCAAACCTCCACAATTAAAATTCAAAGATATTTTTCTTTGCAAAGTCTCTAATAGAGGTCACGGTTTAGTGTGTTTCAGAGTGTAGCGCATCAGTGCATTTTATATATACATATGGAATAGTGCATAAGAAAATAATTAAAAACACCGATAACTTTTAATATCAAATTCATGTATGTATTCATGATGGTTTTGGATCAAATTAAAGGAAATAAGGTTATAATATCAAATGACCAATTCTTTTGATTATAGCTCATCGTGTATTGTTGCAATTTTGTTAGCTTCTCCCCCACCCTTTCAAGTAAGTCTAGATTTTGATTATAATTAATTATCTGATTGAATTTATGTCATTTATGCACTTGCGTTTGAATGATTGTTCATTGAATTTTTTAGGATCATAATTCAAGATCGAGTTCGAATGCGCAAGATATTCAACCAATGCAAAATTTTTGCAAGAACTTATTAGGAGAAAGATATCATAGGAAAATGTTTGATGAAAATGGACAGATGATTTACCCAACCAATTGTAACATGCCATGTAACCTACAACTTGGGTTAATGGTATTACACTGTGAATTTGATCTCTTTAATAAGACGCCAGTAGTATGTGGTCGTTCAAAATGTAAAGGGTTGAAGAAGAACCCTTAGTGTGTCACATTGTCCCATTATACTAATGATTGACTACCCAAATTTGATGGTCTAATACCTCCCACTGCAGTCAAGAATGCAATGAGTGATATATAAAAGACACATAGGAACACTTCCATATGCTCCCCTTTTGAAAAGTTGGAAAAAATATCAACTACATTTCATCCTAAATTGCCCAATCCATCTCCTTTTTTTGAGTGAACATAGAGTTCTTATAGTGATCCATAGTATGATGTCAATAATTCCCAAAACATCTCCACTAGGAGATTCACAAATTTGTGTTCGCTAAGAGAAAAAATGTCCACAAAGTATGTTCAATTGTTGTAAGGTAGTGATGAATTCCCTCCTCCTATCCATCCGCAAAGTAAATATCAAACCTTTTAAAACCAATATTTGTATGGTGTTTGGCCGTCTTCCATGACTATGTCGAATGTTGGAACCAAATTGTCTTTTTGAGGTAATAGTTATATGTTTCCATGTCTAAAATAGATGTTGAAAATATTGGGTTGTTTATATTTTCACATGTATTCATTCCTCCTAAAGAATCAGCAACATTTATTCCATATTGCGGTCCTATTTATAGTCAGTCTAATTACTTGAATACTCTTAAATAAAAACATAGCATTTCCATGTATAGTATGTTCATGAATGGTTATGCTTATAGAAACATTAACAATAAAAACATCTTATATATTGACGACCATCCATGAACTCATGGGAACATTGCAAGGTTAATAAAGAGTTGCAAGTCCTCATTTATTGCAAATTACTCCTTTGAGGAATGCTCCAATTAAAAAGAGTTATTTATGAAAAGGAGGGAATCCTGATTTGTTGTTTTGCATGAAATGCATAGTTTGTCTCTTGGTGACGGGTTTGTTAACTACAAACATAGCATTTCCATATATATTGTGTGCATGAATGGTTATGCTTATGGAAACTTTAAGAGTAAAACCTATTATATATTGATATTCATCCACGAGCTCATGCGAACATTGAATGGTTCATAAATAGTTGCAGGTCCTTATTATTTAGTGCAAATTGGTCCTTTGAGGAACACTCCAATGTCAAAGAGTTCTTTATGAAACGGAAGGCATCCAAATTTGGTGTTGCGTATGAAATACATAGTTTGTCTCCTCGTGACAAGTTTTTAATCAAATATAAATTATGTAGACCACCAACAAATCATAAAAAACACCTTCTATTGGTTCTACCTGTAGACATCCCCTTGGAGCGTAAGAACAAGATGATTGAGTAATTGTATTTTTGGATTTTCAACGGAACTAATCTAAATGTATTTCTTAATTCGACTTTTGTTTTAAAAAGTGGTTGGTTTATGTTACAACCATTACATAAAATAGGGGAATAAGTCCTATAAAATTTACACATGGACTTTTCTTTATTTTTTTTTATTGATTTTTCTCAAAAAAAAAAAAATTAAAATAATAATATAAAAATAATTTAATTGAATATTATTTTAACCTTAACAAATTGGTTAATTTATTCACAAATGAAATATAATACTTACATTTCCTTATGAGGAAATTCATAAAAATTGTGGTGGATTAAAAAAAAAAAAATCATTTAAAGCAAATTGTGTATATTAAAATTCATTATTATTAATGTTTTCATTTTCATATTCAATAATCAATTTTTTAATTCATATTTAAAATTTATTATTATTTATGATTTTGTTTTCATATTTAATAATTATAATTATATATTTTTAAAAATATATATATTATAATGCTATCCATAAAATAAATGAGAAAAAAAACATTCCATAAAATAAATGTTTCTTTGTAAACATGTTTAATCAAGATATTGTATCTTGTTGGACAACAAACAATTCAACTTGAATAAAATTAAACATTATATGTGATTAATGCTTAGTAGTTTTTTCGCATTTAAAATCTAAAGCAAATGATTTCATAAAACTATGGTTAAACATTATATGGTAACTCTAAATTATAATGAGTGATGCATCTTAAATTTAATTTAAAAATACATAAAGCATTAGCATACTTATAATACATTTTATAAATAAAAAAACAACAAACTCAACATGATTTATAAAAAAAACAATATACATGTGGTGTATATTGTTTATAGCACACCAGTGCAGTTGTTACGTAAAAATGTATCGAGAAACAATTCAATTGACAAAGTACATATGGAAACTTCCATAATTAAAGTTTTGTGAAGGTTATTATTCGAAGAGGTAATCACTCTTTGGTGCCTCTCATAATTTAGCGCATGGAATCGATCCTAGCCTCTTACTCAATGCTTTGACTCACATCTCCTCCACAATCCACTTGAATTTCTTCAAGATATTGTCCTCATCATTATTTTAGCAATAATATGAATTGACATCAGATATCTTGTAAATCGCATACCTATGCCTCATCGTCTCCTCCTTGAGGTGTATTATCAAATTTCTCTTTGAGGATGGGGGGGAATTTTGTAGCTCTAAAGTATGTGTAACGAAGGACCTTGCCAGTGGAACTGGACACATCAACTTCATTCTCTTCCAATTATGTTAACTTGGCCCATAATTAGGACAACCAAGCTCTACGATCAGAACTTCTTAGTGCCCCTTTTCCCTATTCAACAAGAAAGGACCCCAGTAGATGTCTTAATTATAATACTTTGTCAACCTAAAGAATGATCTAATGTACATATTGTGTATTTAATAAAAGTTAAGAAGAACATTTGGAAAAATGATTGATGATCCATAAGCTTTGTCAACACACCTTATCACTAAATATTAACCATTGCTTTGGCCTCGGCCTACTCCTCCATGAGATCCTTACTTGTTTTCTTACTAATAATATCATGTTTCTTCTTCTCCACAATGATGCACTCGATAAATTTCTCACTCACAAGAGCCATATGGGAAAAAACTATCTCTTTTTTTCTCTCTACAACCAATTTCCCTTGTCCTACTCTCCCACTTCTTCCTCCACATCCTTGCATTCCTCGAATAGGAACAAATTAATGACAACAACCTCCAATCTCTTGATTGACAACCTCAAGTCACTCTATATAGACTCGATCCTCTACAAATTCCTCAATGCTCTAGACCACCTCTCGTCCTCCATGCGCCACTCAAAATTCTCCAAGATATTGTTCTCGTCATCTCTGTATCCATAATAAATGGTGTCAGTTTAATTGTAAATGACATACCTAGACCTCATCTCCTTTACCTCAAGGGAATTATCAAATATCTCTTTGACGATGAAGATGAATTTCCTAGTGCCACATGTACAATTGAGTACTAGAAGATGACATGTTTCAATATTCCAACAACCAATTCTATAAGTGAGGGTACAAAATTCCTCCCCGACAACAAAGAGTTATTTGATAAGACCCCCAATGCATAGAATATGAGGTCTAGGTATTATATTTACAAGTGAATTAGAACTAGTTAGTATGGCTATAGGGATTATGATAACGATATCTTGGAGAAATTTGAGTGTCCAGTAGAGCAAGAGATGTTGGCTAGAGTGTTGAGGGAGTGGTAAAGGATCAATCCTATCAAGAGGGAGTCTAGGTTGATGATCAAGAGTAGAGAGATCATTTCCATTAAGTTGGTTCTATTAGAGTAAGAGGAGGATGTGGTAGAATAAATGGGAGATCAGGATAAGGGAAACTAGTAGTAGAAAGTACGCGAGTTTGTTTCCCATGTGCCCCTTCCAGATGAGAAAGTGATCGACTCCATGGTTATGAATAAAAACATACATGATATCCTTACTAAGTACAGGAGTGAGGATCTCGTGGAAGAGTAGGTAGAGGACAAGGAATTATTAATATCTAGCAATAAGGCATGCTTACAAATCCGATGCATCATCAATTGTTCTTCCAAATGTGGTTCTTAACTTTTATTAAATATACATTATGGATTGTCAGTCATTCTTTAGGTTGACAATGTATTATAATTAATACATACACTAGGTTCCTTTCTTGTTGATCAGGACAAAGGGGCACTAGGAAGCTTTGATCGTAGAGTTTTTTAGTCTTAATTATGCCAAAGAAGGGGCCAGATGATAGACTTGGAAGGGAATGAAGTTTTTGTGTCTCGTGCCACCTTAAAGAGCCCTTGTTACAAATAATTTAGGTCTACACAATTGCCTCCCATGCTAAAATAGTTATTCGATAAGCCCCCTCGAGGCACCAAAGAGTAGTTGTAGGTATGTTATTTACAAGTGAATTGATGTGAGTTGATATTATTGCTATAGGAATGACGAGGATGATATCTTGGAGAAAGTTGAGAAGCCTTTGGAAGAGGAAATGCAAGGAAGATCCTTGAGGAAGTGATATAGGATTGAGTTGATGTGATAAATTATGACAGCCACCAAAGATTGACATTTGGTTTTTCGTCCACAAAGTAAATCCTCCACAAAATTTAATTGTGGAGGTTTGAATATGTAGTTTGTGAATTAAATTACTTTTCTTTTGGTTCTTGTTCATTCTCCTACGATTATGATGATAATCATCCTATATGATTCACATAAAATTCTTTTTAGGCACATATATATAGATAAAATAAATTTAACTTATAAAAAATAAACATATATATCTAATTTGTATTTATCAAAAATTGAAATTAATTTATGTTTGCAAAAAAAGGTGAAAAAGTAATTGGTGATATTACAAAAGTTAATAAGCCTACTTATTGGTGCTCCATGTCAAACATAAGGCCTCAAAAAATGGTCTATCAAATCTAACACACCAATGTTTCATTGTTAGTAGAGCACTGATATCTATCAGGGTGCATTGTGTTTTTTGGGTTTTCCTATCAAATGCACTGCGATGCCATTTTACATATGAAATATGTAATTCAATGTTTTGGTTCTATAAAACACACCTATTTTCAATAATTTTAACTGATATTCCAAGTGGTTCTCTTTATTATATGAAAAACATCAGTACTCTATGTTCCTTGGAGCACCAAACACTTTTCACTGGTGTGTTGTCTTTTATGATGCATCAATAACATGCATGTTTTAAAAGATGCACCACTATGATAATTTTTAAAATATTTTTCCCATTGTAACTATGTTAACAACACTAGTGATTTTTGTTTAATTTAATGCACCAACACGCCATTTTTACCTTTATGCGTTTTTTTTACTACTGTGTTTGTCTTGTAATCCATCAAAAAAGGGGCATCCGATAAGATGAACCGTTATCATGGTAAATTATTATATTTTTACTCATTGTCATGAAGTACACAACGTTGGTGAGTTGTATATATCTGACACACCACCCAGAAAAACATTTTTAGTAGAAAATTGGGTGGTGTGATCAATTAATAGAATGCAACAGTGAGTTTATCTTAATTGGTGCATTGTCAAGGATCTTAACAATTCTTACCAAAAGATGCATTGAGCTACTAATTTGTGAAAATTCGGCTTAATGTCGTGCTCTTTACAAAATTGATGTGTTTTTTGGAATTAGGGGCATTGTTGTGTTAACTTACTTTATTGCAAATTAAGAAGTGTGATGTGTTAATGTAAATTCACATATTCTACCATATTATTGGAGCACCGAATTTTTTTTAACGATGCATTGTTTTTTAGAGCATCAGTAATAGGCCATCCACTGAGACACCCTACTATACAACTTCATTCAATATGTTTCTGGTGTGGTTATTTTAATAGTACCGATGCATTTCGTTAACATGAATGCACCATCACCCCAAATTTTATGGAATGTAAAATCAATGGTAAACTTTGTCTAATTGAACATACTGGTTCTATAGAGTTTCTAGAGAACCAACATGTTGTTTAGTGGTGTGTTGTCTCATATAATGCACTAGTGCATTTGTTGGGCCTATGGAAACTTCTATGTTAAATTCCTTTATTGAAAATTAAGAAGTGCAATGTGTTACTATGAACTTCCCAATGCAACTGTTTTACTGGAGCACAAACGATTTGTTTAGCAGTGCATTGTGAAGAATAGAGAATCGATCATGGGGCATCAAATTAAACTCCCCTCTATTCCAAGTAAGTCAAAATATGTCTCAGTGAAGTTTAGTTAATAGTACCGGTGGATTTGTTCAAAATGGTTGCACCACTGAATTAAATTTTGAGTCGTAAAGGTAGCGCTTTGTTTAGTTAAATCTAACGCACCAATACTTTTGTGTTCAAAAATCACAGGCATGTTATTTAGCATGAGTTGGTTGATCCAAACTCAGTAGTTGGGATCAACTAGGTGAAACTACATGATAGGGATTAGGAAAGCCCTAATCTCATAGATATTGAGAGAGATTCCCCAGGGACCTTAGAAAATTATAATGTAGAAATACTTTCATGGGACATTCTAGGAAGAGTGATATGACTAATAAGGAATAGGAATATACATAGGCTTCAATCATTAATGTTGGTGATTCTCGATATTTTCTTTGCATGTATGGAAAAGGTGACTATAATATCTTTGATTTCAATGTTTATTTGGAAATGTTTTAATTTTGGATGTATGCTAAATATGTTATGTAATACATGGGATATTTTTATACTAATGTCTTTTATTTCAGGGTTCTATTATACCATAAAATTAAAGCTATACACATAGGGGTTTAATCTAAAATAATAGGATGATAATGAAGTGAATAGATGATAAGTTGGTCCAAGTGTTTTAGATAAGTTGGTCCAAGTGTCACTGTGAGGAATCATCAAATATATTGGATATGTCACCATAAATGCTTCATAATATGAAAACAATGAGAGTGCATTGTTTGTTTTATGTTGAGTCTATATTGAGATAAAAAAACAAAAGGGAGATAATTCTAACACAAAGCAGGAATTGAGGGGAAAGGTGCCCTGATAGTAGGACTAGCCTGAGATGGCCCTATTCTTAATAAAATTAATCCCAGGAAGTGAGAGAGTGGAGGAAGGAGTAGGGACCGTTGCTCTAGAAGAGAGTGAGATATTTTTCTTGATGGATTTGATTTTGTTCCATTAGCTGGATGATGATTAAAATACCTATCCAAAAAGGTATGATGGAGTTTTTTCCTCCACCCTAGCCAAAAAATCCTCATTGGAAAGTATCCTACATGGATAGTCGAGAATGCACCAACATGTTTTGAAAAATGTGTCTAGTCTAGAGATCCCCTTCCACCACCACGAGCCCCACGGGGTTCCAAGAAATACTTACCCACCTCCTACCTTTCCATCGGACTATCACTGTTTTTCTTATAATATTTTGATGAAAAACCATGGATTTTTTTGAAATAGATAATTACAGTCTAACATAATATGGCTCACTCGTTTTAACTATTTTAAAACAATTGGGTGGTCATCCTCCACCTCTACCATATCGTTGACCATATCCACCTCTCGTACCTCCTTAGTATACACCTCTCTATGCTCCTCTTTGGTCATCACATTTATATTCATCCTTTTCCTAGGAGGCATCATGAGTGTGGTCTTTCATCAACCAAAGAGACCAACATTTATTCACATCGTTCCCCATGGATGTTCAAAAATCATAGAATGGAGTATACATATTCTTTTTCAACTTATGAACTGTTGGGAAGTGGGAATGAATATGTCTCCATTGTCTATAAATATCACACCACTTGGTCTGAGGCCTAGCCAAAAATGGATTCAACATACCCATCACCAAATAGTTTCCTAACATAGGACATTCATTCTAGAGATGGCCTTCCCTCCAACACAAAATACACCATATGTGCTCGTGCACCACTTTTTCCTTTTTCCATTTATTATAATTGGATTGTGAGTTTAGATATGTTGCACTGCACTTGCACCATCTCTTCTAATGTCTCACCACCTCCTAGTTTCACCTCCAAGTGCATCGTAATATCCATATATTTTGATGGAGTATTCACCTTATATTGGCTAAGAGGAACTAAGATGTGGGTAGTCATATTGCAAGGAAGCATTCCCTGTGATGAACATATTCGATCTAAAATATCAACTTGTCCAACAATATTTTGAGCCATTAGTGATAATCCCATTTGCTTTCTCCATCATGTTGCTTGATCTCTTTGATCTCCATAATTCACAGTGATTCTGACTTATGATTCTAAAAATACGTAAGAATGTCCCTCTTAATTTCTATCAGGGAACTCACATGTCTTGTTCGCACAATTGCCTTGAAATTTATATATCACATCAGGGCTCTGTCCCTGAAAGTTTTATCCTGTTGCATGGGCTTCAATGCTTTATTTTAGTGATCTCATCAAGCACTGTGTACTCTTGTTTTTTTGTTTACTGTTTCTTTCCCTGCAACTGATCTTTGTACATGACCTTCTCATTGAATATGACATCTCTACTCCTAATGATTTTGTTATTTTCATAATCCCATAAGCGATAACCCAAATCATTAACACCATATCCAATAAAGGTACATTTCTTGGATTTTTCCTCAAGCTTTGTTCTATTTTCTTTATCAATATGGACAAATGCTTCACAACCAAAAGTTTTCAAAAAAGAATAGTTTACCTTTTTTCCTGTCCATTCCTCCTCTGGAATTCTACCATCCAAAGAGCTTG
>JASDQU010105254.1:73830-117597 GCA_032191745.1 Picea mariana
CGTTCAAGCGCTCAAACAATGGAGGCATTATTTGTTGGGTAAAGAAACCATTTTGCATATCGACCACCACCCTTTTATTTTTATCAGCTCTCAATCGAAGATTCAGGAACAAAGGCACCTTAAATGGGCCTCCTACATTCAACAATTTCACTTAGTCATCAGATATAAGAAAGGCACTTCTAATAATATGGTTGATTTTCTAAGTCGATCTCCCACTCCAGTTCTTTCCTTTCTAGAAGTGCGTTGTGCTACTTATGACACATGGAAAGATCAATATACTACTGACCCCAACTTTCGAGAGATTTGGGAATCTTTGAAAAGTCCCAAAGTGATCAATCAAACCCCCTTCCTAGACTACACTATTCGATATGAGTGGCTATATAAGTTGAATTTGAATGCATTCCACAATCAGAAGACCACTTCTTGCTCATTAGGGAGGCACATGCTTTAGCCTATGGGGGCCACTTTAGGACCACAAAGACCATCTAACATCTACATGCCATTTTCATTGGCCTTCCATGCAGCCTCAAGTTGAAAAAAAATTAAGAGCTTGTGCATTATCCTCTCAATCCAAGCCATCCAATCAGAAGCATGGGTTGCATCAACCACTGTCACTTCCTTCTCAACCTTGGGAGTCAATATCAATGGACATCCCCAGTGGATTTCCAACAAACCAAAAGAAACATGATGCAAATTGGTTAGTGGTATGTCACTTCAACAAAATGACACCTTTTATCCCATACATGAAGACTACTACAATAGCGCAAACAACATAACTCTACTTTCGACATGTCTGGCCCCATTTTGGCCTCCCAAGCACTATCATCTCAAACATAGATTCTTGCTTCGTCAAAACATTTTGGAATACCATATGGGCACTATTGGGGTGCCACCTCAATTTTATACTTCATTCCATCCTCAAACGGATGGACAAATAGAGGTTGTCAATAGAGTCTTGGTTCGTGCTCTCGGAACTCGCTTTGGGAGCAACAAACAATGGGACAATTACTTTAACATTCTACAACACATCTACAACAAGGAAACACATTCTTGTTTAGGATTTTCACCTTTTGAAGTTTTCTTGGGCTTCCAACCTGCATCTCCCACTGAGATCCCACTCATTTGGGCTTCTCAAGGTACCTTCCATCAATAGCAGGAACAACTTTCAGCTCAACGATTTCTCCAACAAATTGCACAATGCCACAGTACAGTAACAACAACACTCAAAGTAGCCCAAGATCATGACAAGAACCTCCATGACAAACAAAGAACCTTCATGTCTAATGCAGGAGCATCGATGCACCTCATCACATGCGCCAGCACACATTCATTCAATGAAAAAAGGGAGAGGCACTGACCCTCCCTCTTTTATATTTTTGAGATATGATTCAATACAGATCGTTCATGTTGTAAGGCTGTAAGAGCCGACCACGCCTCTTTTTAGGTAGTTGTTGAGGTTCCCTTAAATGGTAGACTACAGAAATCCCAGGACGTAGTCAAGATTGGGCATCCATTTATGTAATGTAGTCGTAGAAGTATTGTGACGTAGCAAATAAAGTAATGGCACTAACACGGTGAAGAGGGTAAGCTCATGAGAGCGCTCATTTTGTAATAGTACATATAGAACTTAGAGGAGAGAGCTCTACAAGAGGAAGATATGGGATATTAAAGGATAGGAAAGACCTGAGTAGAGAGGTCTCGAGAGAGAGAGAGAACTAAGACTTGTTACAGTCCAGTCTTTGTAAACACATTGTACAGGAATTTGAGATTAATAAAAGAGTAGTTTTTGCTCCCATGAATTGTCTGTGTGTGTTTATGAAATTGAATTTTATTTGTATGTTGTAGATACACATAATAGATAGATTTTACTATATGTCTGTGAGTTTATCAATTTCAGCCTGTGTTCTTTAGGCTGTGCAAGGAGTGCACAACAGAACAATAAAGGTTCTGTAGCCAGTGCAAGGAGTGTGCATCTGAATCTCTTTATTGAGTTTAGAGGAGAACATGCCAGGTGGGCACACCAGAAGGATTCATAGACTCAAGGAGGAGCCTCAGAGTTACTGAATACTTTGGAGGTAAGATTGTGCAGAGAAGGAACAGAGAAAGACCAAACTACTAGAGGTTCTGTAGAAGCTCTACCAGAAGGGAATCGAGCGAGTGCAAGGAGTGCACACAAGTAACTCTTTATCGAGTTCAGAAAGAACTAGAGTTACTGAGAACTTTGTAGAGCTTTGCTAGGTGGGCATCGAGCCAATGTAAAGAATGCATAGGGAGAACCCTCTTTGGAGTTCTAAGAAATGAGAAGTGTCAGGGAGTTGAAACTCAAAGATTTTTTGAACACCCTATCAAAACAAGCTCTACAAGGTGTGCAACGAGCAAGGAGAACACTTAGAAGGGAGAGAAGCATTTTCTCTGCAATAAAACACTTTGGATCTGAGCTTAGAAAATTCTCAGTTCAGAAGGAGCGAGTGAGAGCGAAATTTTCTCAACCTCAAAAGCTTATAAGGGATAATTCATTTGCACTTGATGTTCCAATAGAGGGAGTTAACGATTGAAACCCATCAAGGTTTCAGGGCGAAGAAAGCTCATGAAGGGTAATGGTTTGTGCATAGATCTTCAATAGAAGAGAGATGAAGGTGGATACCTTCGACACTTAGAATGTTTTTTCTAAGTCTGATAGGCAGAGAAGATGAGGAGGAGTATCACAGACCATCAGATCTAGTGCAAAGGGTCGATAGCCACCAGATCCATGGAAGTAGTGCGATTCCTAATGCTCGTTATAGGAGAGGTTTTAGTGTTTTTCCATCGAGAAACCGGAGGGGAGATTCTTTAAAATCTCATAACCAAGAATCGTGAAAGGAAATATGTGACTTGATCACCACTGTTGATCAAGGGGAGATCTAGATCATTGATCATCCAAGATCTGGACCGTTCGATCTAGAGAGGATAGCCGCAAGCCATTGGATCAAATGAAGTTTCACAAAGGACAACAGCGGGACCATTTGACTCTCAAAGCGAGGGAGATTAGATCTAGTCCATTAGATCGAGAACAAAGAACTGATAGTCGTTGGATCCGGGAGAAGGTGCATGAGGTTTGACCCTTGTATAAGAAGAGGAGAAAAGGCCCGTCAAAGCCCTGAAAGCATCGGGACCATCCATTGTGGAGGACATCTGGTGAATATCCAGAAGACGTTGGAGTTTTGGAACTTAGGCATAGAAGGGTGGCAAAGAGAGAGGATTCAAAATTGCAAAAATTGTGAAATCATTCTAGACCATTGGATTTGGGGTGACAGGTGTCAGAGATCTAAACACATCAGGGATTTGGGCATCAAGAGAACATGGGTGAAGACCAGAGAAAACCCACGAAAGGAGATTTCATGAAAGTATGAGGACCGTCCACCGGAGGGGACACGTGGTCACATGGTCAATGGATAAGATAGGAGCCAAAACCTGTTAAGCCCTTTTCGACATTTCGGGATCCGGGAGTTCGAGGGAAAGAGGAGTCGTGAGACGTGAAGTTCCGACTCGTGAAACTGTGAAATGATCATAATCGTCGATCGATAAGAGGAGTATCAGCCATGGATCTGTCGCAAAGTAGATATCAGGATATCAGGGATCATGAGATCCAAGGTGAGGAGTCTCTCGACTTCACAAAATGTGAAGTCTCGATAAGGGAAAGGAAGATCAGAACCATCGAATCTTGGAGCATCAGGAGCCATTGATCTGACGAAGGGGGAATTTTGGGTGTCGGGTATTGAAGGAGACATGGAACTCAACCTTAGGAGTCTCGATATCATGAAACACAATGCACCCAGAAGATTTTCCCTAGGTCAGTGGACAGGGTCACATGGAGAAGGAATAAGGGAGGAGCAAAGAACCCATTAAGCCCTATTTCAGGTTTCAGGTCTTGAAAGAGTCGGGGAACTCAACAACAGGATTCAAAAAGTCGCGAATTCTAATGCACTCTTTGTGGGCTAAGCCAGTGGTCATGGGTAGTTCTCATGTTGGGAAGGAGCTCGTGCTCAATGTTTATTCATGCGGGGTGAGTTCGCATTTGGACCTGTGGATTCATTCAAAGGGTTCCAACAGGATTCCAGAAATCCATTTTTGGCTCGAGGACTTTGAAGATCGATCCTTAGACCGAGAGGTCAGCGGACCCTGCCAGGGCAGAGGTAGGGGGTCTACATCATGTAGGTATCAGAGCCAAAATTTTGTGTGCAAATCATAGGCAAAACAGAGATGAAAAGAGAGAACACTCTGATACACACCATCATGTGGTATCAGAGAGGATATTTTCACCTGTAGATTTTAGGTGAAAGAGAAAGAGAGGGGAAAGCCAAGATTTGTTTTCAAACAATAGTCAAAGGGAAATAAAATGAAGGAGATAGTCTAATGACATCAAGTGTATCAGAAGTTGAAGTTCACTTGTAGAGAGCAAGTGGAAGATGGAGATGGCTATTGAAGACCATGAGTGTGGTCAAATATGAGACCGCCAGTAGCGAAGCAAGGCTGAGATAGATAAAGAGCTCACTGATATAAGAGAAAGAATGTAACAACTTGCATTTTAGATGGAGTGGAAGGCAAAATTACACTAGAGGTACGAATGGCCTCCGAACAGGAAATCCAAATAGCATGTTCAAAAGTTGTTGGCCAGGAAACAATAACAAGAGTTGAGGAAGTAGTTGAGGTATGCTGAAAGCCTCAGGGACTAGTTCGTTTGCATATGTGAGCCAGAAGTTGGAGAAACCCTCAGTGATGGGGAAGAGAGATGAGTTTCAGGTCTCATGAACTGCCAGGAGGGCAAATATGAATTTTTGAATTTCCATGTGGGAAATGGAATGAGATCATTGGAGGATATCATAGACTGTTAGGAGGAAAACAATGAAAATTCATATTGCCAGGAGGGAAATGGTATGAGACTAACAGAGGATCTCATAAACTACTAGGTGGGAAGAAGTGAAATTTTGATTTTCCAAGTGGGAAACGGAAAGAGATCAGTAGGATGTCTCGCGTACTGCCAGGGGAGTAGTGCTGAAATTTCATATTGCCAGGTGGGCAACGAGATGGGACCAGTGGGTATCGTAGACTGCCAAGTGGGCAACAGAAAATTCCAAAATTTCCAGGTGGGCAGGAGATGAGACTTTCTGAGAGTCTCACGGAAATTGCTGAGAGTTCATGTCAGGAAGGAGTGATGATAGGTGAAGATTCGTGTGGTTTTGCAGACCATGTGAATGAAGATGATGACAAGTTAAAAACTTGCACCATCTAGAAGCAGGATCATAAGAGCATTTTGATGATCGGGGGAATTTGGGTATTCCTACCATGTAGCCCAGTGGAGGCTAGGGAATGTGTTCTAGATGCAACAAAAGAAGGAGAACAACCAGCAGAGGCTGTCATAGAGGAGGAAATGTGGCATACATCAGGATCCGACGCAACAGAAGGAGATGAGCATTCAGAGGAATGGCTCAAAATTTTCAGCCAAGAAGATGAAACAGAGATGACTGCAACACTGGAGCCTGTAGTAGAAGAAGAAGCAGACATCATGGATTTTGTTGATCTGTATGAGGAATTGGAAGCCCTAGAGAGAAGGGTGATGGTGCAAAGATTGCACATCCAACAGGCTAAGTTGAAGGTAGATGGAGGAGTATATCATCCTGTGGAAGAGCTGGGATAAGTTGGAATTGAGCCAACACAAGGAGAGATGATAGTCAAGATGTCACTGGAAGAAGATGAGCAACAAATCAGTGATAGAACTGCAAGACTCTAGTATGCAATAGGGTGACAAATTAAGGCCACAAAGAATGGAGAAAAGTGTAAGGGGGACCGAGTTCATCTACCCACTGAGGAGAAGGGAGTGCAGCAGAGAATACTGCATAAGGAGAGCAAGCCACTGGAGCAGCTGGACAGGGTGATTGAGGAAATCGGGACGTTGATGTTGAGTTCATCACAAGAGTCTATCAGCAGGGAAACACTGAACATAGGAGAACCTACAAGAGCAATAGGAAAGAAGCAATAGCAACAATGAAGAAGAGGAGCAAGAGGGAAAATCCAAGGGAAGGTTTGGGATCCGGGTGGATTTCATCACTGGAGAAAAGGAGCACATGAGTAGGAGCTCATGAATTTCCTAGTAGGGGAGTATGAGGAAGGTGCATCACTCCACCTCATCACATGCACTAATACACATTCATTCAATGAAGAAAGGGAGAGGTGTCAACCCTCCCCCTTTAAAATTTTTGAGATATGATCTGATACAGATCGTTCATGTTGTAAGGCAGTAAGAGCCGAACATGCCTCTTTTCAGGTAGTGGTTGAGGTTGCCTTAAGTGGTAGCCTGCAGCAAGCCCAAGACGTAGTCAGGAATAGGCATCCATTTATGTAATATAGTCGTAGAAGTATTGTGCCACAACAGAGAAAGCGATGGCACTAAGATGGTGAAGAGGATAAGATCATGAGAGACCTCATTTTGTAATAGGACAGATGTAACTTAGAGGAGAGAGCTCTCTGAGAGGTAGAGAGGGGATATTAGAAGATAGGAGAAACCTGAGTAGAGAGGTCTCGAGAGAGAGGGAGAACTGAGACTTGTTACAGTCCAATATTTGTAAACACATTGTATAGGCATTTGAGATTAATAGAAGAGAAATTTTGTCTGCCATGAATTGTCTGTGTGTGTTTATGAAATTGAATGTTATTTGTATGATGTAGATACATATAATAGATAGATTTTACTATATGCTTGAGAGTTTGTCGATTTCAGTCTGTGTTCTTTAGGATGTGAAAGGAGTGCACAACAGAACACTAAATGTTTTGTAACCAAAGGAAGGAGTGCACATCTAAATATCTCTATTGAGTTTGGAGGAGAATGTGCCAGGTGGGAACACCAGAGGTATTCACAGACTCAAGGAGGAGCCTCAGAGTTACTGAATACTATAGAGGTAAGGTTGTGTAGAGAAGGAATATACAAATACTGAACTACTGGAGGTTCCATAGAAGCTCTGTCAGGAGGGCATTGAGCAAGTGCAAGGAGTGCATGAGAAGAACTCTTTATGGAGTTCAAAAAGAACCAGAGTTACTGATAACTCTTTAAAGCTCTTCCAGGTGGGCATCAAGCCAGTGCAAAGAGTGCACAGGGAGAACCCTCTTTGAAGTTATGAGAAATGAGAAGTGTCAGGGAGACGACACCCACCGAGTTGTTGAACACTCTATCAAGAGAAGCTTTGCAAGGTGTGAATCGAGAAACAAGAACACTCAGAAGGGAGAGAAGCATTTTCCCTCCAATAAAATACTTCAGATCTGAGTTTAGCGATATCTCAGTTCAGAAGGAGTGAGCGAGAGTGAACTTGTCTCAAGTTCAGAAGCTTAGAAGGGATAGTGCATTTGCACACAACGTTCCAACAAAGAGAGTGAATGATTGAAACCCGTTGAGTTTTTAGAGAAAAGAAAGCTCAGGAAGGGTAGTTCTTTGTGCACAGATCTTTAGTAGAAGAGAGTTGAAGGCGGAGACCTTCGACACTTAGAATTTTTTTTTTCTAAATCTGAGAAGCGGAGAAGCTCAGGAGGAGTACTACAGACCATCAGATCTAGTGCAGAGGGTTGACAACCGCTAGATATGCGGAAGTAGTGCGAGTCCTAATGCTCATGCCAGGAAAGGTTTCGATGTTTTTCCATCGGGAAACTAAAGGGGAGAGTATTTTGACTCTCATGCCTAAGAATCGTGAAAGGAAAGATATGAATTGATCACCACCATTGATCAAGGGGAGATTCGGATCATTGATCATCTAAGATATGGACCGTTCGATCTAGAACGGATTGCCGTAGGCTGTTGGCTCAAGCGAATTTGGACGGAGGATAGCGATGGGACCATTTGACTCTCAAAGTGTGGGAAATTAGATCTGGGCTGTCACATCCAGCGCAGAGGATCGATAGTCATCTGATCCAGGAGAAGGTGCACGAGGTTTAAGCCTCGTATAAGAAGAGGATAAAAGGCATGTCAAAGTCCCGAAAGCATCAGGACCATCCATTGTGGATTACACATGGTGAAGATCCAGAAGCCATTGGGGTTTCAGGACTTAGGTGTATAAGGGTGGCGAAGAGCGAGGATTCAAAATCATCGAAATCACAAAATCATTCTGGACCGTCGGATCCGGGGTGACAGGTGTTAGAGATCTAAATCCATCGGGGATTTGGTCATCGAGAGAACACGGGTGAAGATTGGAGAAAACCCATGAAAGGATATTTCACGAAGGGATCAGGACCGTCCATTAGAGAGGACACATAGCTGCATGGCCAACGGATAAGGTAGGTGCCAGAACCCGTTAATCCCTTTTCATCATTTCGAGATCTGGGAATTCGAGGGAAAGAGGAGTCATGAGATGTGAAGTCCTGACTCATGAAATGATCATCACCATTGATCGAGAGGAGGAGAATCGGGATATCGAGATCGGGAGATCCAAGGCGAGGAGTCTCTCGACTTCATGAAATGTGAAGTCTCGATAATAGAAAGGAACATCAGAACCATCGGATCTTGGAGAATCAGGACCTGTTGATCTAACGAAGGGGGAATTTTGGGTATTGGGGATTGAAGGAGCTGGGGAACTCAATCTCAGGTGTCCCTATATCACAAAACATGACACGCCCAGAGGATTGGCCCTAAGTCACCGTACAAGGTCACATGGAGAAGGCATAAGGGAGGAGCAGAGAACCCATTATGCCCTATTTCGGGTTTTAGGACTTGAAAGAGTTAGGGGACTCAACAACAGGATTCATGAAGTCGCGAATTTCGACGCACACTTTGTGGGATGAGCCAGTGGTCACGGGTAGTGCTCACGTGGGGAAGTATCTCGTGCTCAGTGCTTATTCGCACACAACAAATTCACATTTGGACCTATCGATTCATTCAGAGGATTCTAGCAAGAATTCGAAGAGCCATTTTTGGCTTAGGGAGTTTGAAGATTGATCCTTAGATCGGGAGGTGAGTGCACCCTGCCGGAGCAGAGGTAGGGGCTCTGCATCAATGTCCTTTCCACCAGGGGATCAAGTCTGGTTACACTTGAATAACAAGTGCTTCAAAGGTCACCATCAAAAGCTTCTGCCAATCACATATGGTCCATATACAATACTCGACAAGATTGGAGAAAATGCGTATATGTTGGATCCGCCACCACAAATGGGAATCCACAATGTCATTAATGTAAATCACTTAAATTTTTTTGGGCCTTCCCTCTTGATAGAACCACTCATCGTCACTCATCCAGTGGACAAAATTCCTGATCTCCAACTCCCATTGGCCAAAGACACTTATACTGGACACTCGAAGTCGCTCTACAAGACACCAGACTTACACTTCACATCTGGTAACCCGCCAAGGCCAAACTCCAGCTCAAGCAAAGTGGATGACAACTGATGTATTGCAAAACAAGTTTCTGCATCTTCTCATGGAAGCCAAGACGCTTCCAAATCTAAATAGGGAGGAATTGGGCCAAGGAGGCCACCTAGGGGAAGGTCCACCTCGGGCGCACAAGTGAATCAACCAGGCGCAACACTTCTTCACCTTTTGATGTTGAATTAAATATATGGAAAATAAATGGTTCCCTCAGTATATAAGTTGAACCAGGACTAAAATAAAGCATTCTTACCTTTTCTTTTGAAGCTATGTGTCGTGGTTGTTTTATTTTCTGAGTTTGAATTTTACATTCACGACAATTTCATTTTTAGTTTTTCTGAAGAATAACCAGTGTGCTCTCCTTCATGGTTGCCTCCTGGTGACTCCATTTTGCATGCTTCCACTTCCAAGAGAAAGCTTATCCCATTAGCTAGCCACTCTCTTAGGGAGCAATCGTTTCCTTCGAGTTTTCCGAGGCAGAAGGGAGGGCGCACCAACTGGGGTTTGTGCCCTTGTTGGTTTCTTCTTTGCTGGGATGAAGTGAGTGCACCCTCTTCCATGGCTACACTGTGATTCTCCCACTGATTGCCGGAGATCATTCTGAGATCACCAAATTCTCTTAGCCACTCTCGGGTCATTCCGGTTTGGATCCCTATTGCTTGGTCACCCAAACCAATGGTGCACCCTTGTTTAGATTTGTGCTCCTGAGGAGAGTTTTGTCAGAAGCTGGGCTATGGCTTGCGTGGTCACCTTCTCCCGTAGATCACCTTCTTGGGCAGATCAATGTTTCTAAGAGAAAAACTCAAAAAGATAGATTGAGATCATTTACTATATATCATATATGAGTTACTCAATATGTTACTCATATCACTTCATAATGTTATGATGTAGTATATATGTTATTCAATATCTTAACCATTCTATTTTTTTATTATTCAACATCTTCATCACTAAACATTCGTCTATATTACTTTGTTATTACTAGTATTCATAATAATGTAAATTTCAAAGTATCAAGTTCATCTAAAACATATACATATAGATAAAGGTTATCATCTAAAAACTCCATGTTCCTAGAAACTACTCAAACCAATGTAGATCCATGTTAAGTCCCTATCTATCATGCCCCTATCTATCATGCCCCTAGAGAGATCAAGTCCCTTGAGTTATAAACTTTTCCTCAATTTTTTTGCTATAAAAAAAAGTTTACGCTTGAATAGATTTAATCTCTCTAAACATGATAAATCCAAACTTAGCATACCAAAAAAATTAGCATGCACAGATGAGTGATTCAATTTCTACCTTTGCTTCATGTCTTTTCAGTTTTCTAGTTACTGGAAGAGGAAACAAATAGGTTAATATAACAGCTGCTGTAATCCTGGAGATATGGTCATATTTGGCAGAAATGTAAATTTGACACTGTAAATGATAAAATGTTAATATCCAAGTAAATATTTAAGACTAAGTATGTTTTCTAATCATTTAAATGTGACAATCAAATGAACACACAATAATTTTCTTAATATGATTAAGTAGATATAAGAACGTAAACATTTAACGGATGTCTTTATTAACATTAAATATTATTCATTGATTTGAAAAAAGGACTAAAAATATGCCAATATCTTCAATTGTTGACCATAAAATTAGAAATAGTAATTAAAAGATCATTAAATATACTCACTTCCAATAAATTCACAGTAATTAAAATTGTTTTCACAATTTGATTATTATTATTAAAATTCGGTCTTTAAAAAATTATTTTAAATTATTAGTGTAGCAATAAAATCAATATAAAATTAATATAAAGAACTAATATTTTATCCTAAATGAAAATGTTTCTTAAATAAAAAATTGCATTGTAATTAAATATACAACACATAGTATGTGTTATATATTATATAACACATACTATGTATTATATAATATATAACACATACTATGTGTTAGTATATCTTATATAACATATAATACATAGTATGTATTATATACTGTGTGTTATACAATATATAACACATACTATGTGTTAGTATGTCTTATATAACATATAACACATACTATGTGTCATATAATAAGTGTTATATATTATATAACACATAGTATGTGTTCTATATTATAGAACACATAGTATGTGTTATATATTATATAACGCATGAGTATGTGTTATGTAATATATAACACATAGAGTATGTCTTATATATTATATAAGACATAGAGTATGTCTTATATATTATATAAGACATAGAGTATGTGTTATATATTATATAACACATAGTATGTGTTATATAACACATACTATGTGTATATAATATATAACACATATTATGTTATATATTATATAACACATAGTATTTAATTAAAATTAATGTTAAATGTTATTAAAAAATATATTTTTTATAAAAGTAGTTTCAAATCATCTATTAATTCTGAATTAAGATTTAAAAATACTTATATTTTAATCAGGATTGGTTTTTAAAGAAATAAATTATAGCTTAATATAAAAAGGTATTATATAGAGGAACTCTTATGACCTTTATGGATTACCCATGGATGATTTCAAATGACCTGTTAATATTTAAATTATAATAAATTTTATCATTTTAAGAATAAAATATCTTGCATAAATAATACTTTTAAAATTTTATTTTAAATTATAATAAATTATATGATTTTAAAAATAAAATATCTTTCTAAATAATAATTTAAAATTTTTATTTTTTAATTATTATCAAAATGTATTTCCAAATATGACTTTATATCGCTACCGTATCTATCATTCCAACAGGTATACAACACATTAGCGGTGACATGTTTGAAAGCGTGCCCTCCGGAGATGCGATTTTTATGAAGGTGAGATATAATCCTTGACAATTTGTAAGTCACTATCATTGTTATGGAGTTCGATTTCACAATAGTTTGTGCACTTTTAATTAATTTTTTTTTATCTGGATTTATCATTATTAAAAGCACGTACTGCATCTATGGGACGATGAGCAGTGCAGCAAGCTGCTTAATATCTGCTACAACGCCGTTTCACATAAAGGAAAATTAATAATAGCCGAAGCAGTTCTAGATATAAGTGAAGATTGTGATCCAATAGGATCCGGCCAGGTTATGGATATGATTATGTTGAATGGTTTCCGTGGAGGAAGAGAGAGAACTAAAGAGCAGTGGATTGAAATTTTACAGTCCGCAGTATTTTCTGTATCTAAAATAGTGGGCAGGAAGGGAAGTCTAACAAAAATTATTGAAGCATTCAAGCGTTAAGTGGAAGATCATTATTATTTTAGTTTCTTTGTTTATGGCCGCAACTCATACTGTTTTCTTACTTTCTTTGTTCAGTGTAGGAAGTCATGAAGAGATTGTTTTATGTACGAAGTATAAAATCAAATTTCTGTTTTAGTTTCTTAATGGTAAGAAGTCAAACTGTATTTTCATTATGGGGGTGTTTCATGAACCGGCAGTTACACCCATTGGGAATGATCTTTACATTAGGATTCTGTGTGTATTCAGTCGCCTCAAGATATGATCATGGATGTTCACTTATAATGATTCTATTGAAGAGGTAGTCGTGTCACTGGTTTAAGAAATGGATATGGATATTGTTGTCTAACATATTTTGAATGCTGCAATTTGCGTAAATGGAAACCTTTTTATTACTGGACTTGGCACCATAAACAAAGTGGCTAAACGTTGAACCAAAGCTGGAAATAAATAGTTCATTTCAGGGAATAACATGTAAACCAAGTTTAAAACCCCAAATCTAAACAAAGATTGCAAAGAATCAATTATTTTTTCCATAGAGTATCCATATTGATGAAATGAGTAGCTATAAATCCCTCATTTAAATGAACCACATTAGTATTATAGAATTTCATATTGATGAAATCAGTAGCTATAAATCCCTCATTTAAATGAATCATATTAGTATTATAGAATTTGAATTTGTAACCCTCATTTAAATGAATCATATTGGTATTATAGAGTTTGAATTTGTGACTTGGTAGAAGCTCTCAACACTTTGAAGAAAAGGGAGACCATTGTGGGTAAAGCATTGAAAATAGAGAGGTTGGAAGAAGTAAGGGGATCCAATGTATAGATCCAACAATATAGCCAACACTCGGATAGAAAAGCTGGAAAATGAGGCTGATATATTGGCAAAGTTGCAAGTAACTATCCAAGAGACCAAGGAAGTACACACTTCCATTGCTATGGGAGAATCTATAGCCATGATTGAGACAATCATGGTAATTGCACTCTCCATAGAACTTTCTCAATAACCCTTTGGTGATTTTTAAAAGCATGTTAGAGGTATCGGCAAGAGAAATCAAGGGATTATAAACCTCATTATGCTGAACATTGAAGGCCTGGGTTTCAATGGAGAAGAGGAAGCAAGTGAAATTTTAGCTCAAACTAAGACCACCAAAACAACTTTTTCCAAGGCAAGAGGGATAGAAGAAGAATACATTTCAATTAAAGAAAAAATAAGAAAAAATTGTTGCTCCACCTAGCTTCTATAGAAGGTTAAAAGATAGTAGCCCATGGATGTTTCACCACCATAAATTGTACCCATACTTGGAGGACCAAGAAAAGAAGTTCACAAGAACAAATACAAATTGAATAATTAAGCCATAAGGATAATGATTTTTGACACTTTAGTTTATGTCCCTTTGGTGGGAAGAATGGGAAGAAAACTTCTCCACTACAACAATAACTTCAAAGGAAAATGAAGAAGAAAAGAATAGAACAAACCCTTATAGTAACAACAATTGTTTCTAGAACTGTAGTTGAGTGGACATTGAGAATCCAAGTGTTGGAGTCTTCATCTAACATTTTACCCCTTAAGCACACAACCAAAAGAAAATTGTGGAGACTAAAGGGTAAAGAGAAGGAGGGAGTCCCAATTCTCTAAGCTCCTATATTAGTAGAATATTCCAAATCCGTAGATGGAAGATGAACTTATGCCAACATCAAAGGCATTCCCTATTCAAATCTTGTATTCCATTGCAAGGGAAGAACCCACTCTTGGAGATTTGTTATGTATTGATACAAAGATAAGATTTTATGGGGTTATGCAGGACTTCATAACCATGAAGAGACAACTTTGATATATGGAAATAGAGGAGGAAAACACACAATTGCATAATAAATAGCACAACCACACAACATAAATGTGGCTGATGAATGCCCATAGGT
The DNA here is from genome assembly GCA_032191745.1 of Picea mariana. NCBI lineage: Eukaryota > Viridiplantae > Streptophyta > Pinopsida > Pinales > Pinaceae > Picea > Picea mariana. Next base: position 88,406 of record JASDQU010105254.1, read on the forward strand.
TTATTTCATTTACAAAATTTATTTAGGGTTTAAGTCAGAATTAGAGTTTGTAAATTAAATATGTTTATCTGTTTTAGCCATAATTGTGATTCTAGTTAGATATGCGATTATTTGTGTCTGTGTTGGTCAAATATGCAATTAGAGTGCTAGAACAAATGAGATTGTATTATCTCAACTAAAAAAAATGCATTTGTGTCTATGCTAGTTAGATATGCAATGATAATGAGATACTCGTCGAGGTTTATTAACCCGATCTTCTCTCATAATTATTTATTTCTTTTATGCCTTTTTATATTAAATAACTTTAAATTAAATGGCATCAGGTTGTTCACCCTCCAAAACTCCATAATTCACATTCTAAACGTGGCATTAGGCTATTCACACTCCAATCCACGCTAAATGTGCCATTAGGTCATTTACACTCCAATCCATTCTTAATTATTCAAAATTGGAAATAAAAATTTGTACATTGTCAATCATATGGCATTACAATAATTTCTTAATATGATTAGGTAAATGTGAAAAAGTAAACACATTAACATATGCATTCATAAATGTAAGGAAGTCATGAACAATAAATCTCATTCATTCATTTCCGAGGACGACTAAGAATATGCCAACATCTTCAATTGCTAGCCATATAGGTTTTTACATTAAAAGATCATTAACTGTGCCCATTTCCAACATATATAGGCATTTCCTCATAAAAATAAGATATAGAATTAAGTTGAATAGTTTGGTGACCAAAATTCTATGAATGGGGAGGTGTGATTTGAAATGGACTCGATAATATCTAATTTTAAAATTTATAATAGAAAATTGGGTTTTGGGAAATTTTAGATAATATCTAATTTTAAAATTTCTAATAAATTGATGTGTCTCTATTATGTGACATCCCCATAAATAAAGTATTTTTGAAATTTAAAATTTGTTGGGAAATTTTTTTAGTTTTTAGTAAATTCAGAATTGGATTTTTTTTGTCATTTATGGCCATTCCGAATTCCGAATTTGATAATTGTAATTAATTACTACGACTGTTGGGAAGAGATCTGATTTGAACCAACTAACTATTTGACTATGACACTTGTATGGAAACATAATATTTTATATTATTTGCAGGAGGACAAATGGAACAACCATGTTAAAATCAGTTGACCATGACTCCATGAGTGGGAAACATGTTGGAACTACCTCTGGGCTGATTATTACAAGTGGCAAATCAGAGATTTGGCCATTGGTAGCCCCTAAAAATAAGGGATTTAGAAAGCTGAAGAAATTTCCAAGGGGGGGAAAGAAAGACCTAGGCAAAAACATTTGTTTTGTTAAATAACATATGTTAGGAGGTAGGATGTTGCCCAGTATGCTGAAGAAAAGAACTACTATGTACTTGTTGTTATGAAAACTAAAAATTAAGTGTGAGGCAAGGAGAAGACGAAGGATACAAGAAGACATTGTTGAAGAGGAGATTCTAAGTTTGCCCTTATGGATTCATGGTCAGGCTAGGGGGTGAATCAGGAAAGTGATTTGGCTGTACTATTCTATGGTTGGGAGGAACATGGTTGTTTCCTTTTTCTTCCCGTGAACTACTCCAGATATGTAATCTTTTCCTCTTTGTTTGGAATAACTATATCTACTTGATGTAATGTATATGCTTGAACGATCATATCTACTTGTTGTCATGTATTTGCTTAAATGATCATATCTATTTGTTGTAAGTTATCTGTTGAATGATTGTGAGTGTCTATATATGTGTGTGTGTGTGTGTGTGTGTGTGTGTGTATCTGATCTAGTGCATTTGGTTGAATTAAAGTGTAATATCTTCCATGAATGAGGCAGATCCTCTCTGTAGGAAACCAAACTCATATCCCTCGGAGCATCATTTATAATGACCAATATCTGATGGAATGATATTCTTAATCATGTATTTGCATAGATGCAGAGATCTAGTACTATTGGCGTTTAATGCTTTGATTTAAAAGAGGCTCTAAGTGAACACTATAGAATTTACCTTAAAAAAAAAATTACACTTTGTGCCCTTCTGTGCGTTTAAACTCATAAGTTTAGATTTTCAGAATTCTGTCAAGTAAACGAATATAGAATCCTTCTACCCCTACTGTTTTCACACAATGAAAGTAAGAATACCAATACAAGGTAAAATTCTTAGAACTATGAAAATAATGTGAATTTCGGCATTTGGGACTTGTGGGTTACACTTATGCGAAATTCCCTTGCTTTTTGAAACCTCGAATCCCAAAATCCCAAAGTGTCGGTCCCACATCCTTTCACTTCTCAGAATTTAGGAGTTGTTGTGTATTGTTGTTTGGTTTTTCAAAACCTGAAACCCCGAATCCCAAAATCCCAAAGTGTCGGTCCCACATCCTTTCACTTTTCAGAGTTCGGGAGTTGTTGTGTATTGTTGTTTATTTTTTTAAAACACGAAACCCTGAATCTCAAAATACTGAAGTTTTGGTCTCACATCCTTTCACCTTTCGGAATTCAGGAGTTGTTGTGTGTCGTTATTTGGTAGTTGCAAACTCTGAAACCCCGAATCCCGAAATCCCAAAATGTTAGTTCCTTTCTTTTTTCCACATACGGGAATTGTTGTATGTTGAGTATGAAAACCAGGAAACCCCAAACCCCGAAAATCCCAAAATGCAGGTCTCAACTTTTCCTTTTTCGCATTTCTGAAATTTGTTTATGTCGATGTCTCGACACCGAAACTCGCGAAGTTCTGAACCTTGAAATCTTGAAGCTTCCACTTTACACATTTCAGAAGTTGGTTACATAAGAGGTTTAGGGCACTTGAACTCACAAAGTTCCGAACCCCAAAACCATGAAATGTGAGTCCCACCTTCTCTTTTTCGCATCTTTTCGAAAGTTTGTTTATGTTGGATGTTTGGCATTTGAAACCCCAAAACCCCAAATACCGAAATCTCGTAATGTTAGTCCATGTTCCTTTTCGTAATTTTGGGAATTGTTTGTGTTTGATGTTTTGGCTTTTGAAGTCGTGAGATTCTGAATCCCGAAATCCCGAAGTGTTGGGCATGTTTTTTTCCTTTTCACATTTCGAAAGTTTGTATATGCTAACGTTTGGGACACTTGAACTCACGAAGTTCCGAGCACCGAAACCCCGAAACTCCAAAGAACTAGTCCAACCTTCCCTTTGTTTCGTATTTCAGAGTTTGGTATCTGTTGATATTAGCTATTGTATTCACAAATTTCCTAACTCTGAAATCCCGAAATGCTGGTCACTTTTCGCGATTTTGGGAATTGTTGTGCATTGATGTTAGCTATTGTACTCACGAAATCCCGAAATCCGAAATCTGACATGCTGGTCACCTTTCACGATTTCGGGGGTTGTTGTGTACTGATTGGAGAATCTTTTCCCGATTGGGGGTATGGAAGTAACAAACCTATTTACAAGTTGCTCATATAGTTAAACCTGTGTTGGTGTTATAGACATCATCAAATAAGAAAATATTGGTAATTTTTGCAAGACTTTAAATAACATTCAAGGGAGGAATATACACTCATTGTATTGTCGAGTAGGAATTTTTAAGTTTCATAGTAAAGGAAATCAATGACAGTAAGGTCTCTCACAAACTTTCAGACTCAAGATTTATAATAGAAGACTTAATTGCTTGAATCTCAAAACTATGCAAGGATAATTGTATGAATTTTTTATTTTTTTTTGGTGACAGTTTTTTATGTACATTACATATGGTATCAGAGAAAAAAGTTACAACACTGTGCCTGAACAGGGCCACATTGATTGCTTACTATATATTCTTATTTATAAGAAAAAAACTAATAGATCTTGTGGATTACAAACATAAAACTTTTCTATTTTTTGTTGAATAATGGTAGCTCAAGAAGGTGCAGAAATTAGGGTGGAAGAGAATCCGCAACAAGGAACTTCTAGAGATCCAAGATAGAACAATGATGGAAGCTCACCCACGGAGGTGTTGGAAACAATGATGAACATTATTGTTGAACTACGAGTTTTCAAGGCTAACAATGAAAAATTGAAGAAGGCATAGCAGGAACAACAAGAGATAAATGAAGTCTTGCTGTGTAGTATAGTAATGAAGAAAAGTCCAAAAGACGATAACCATGAGGAAGAGGACAATGAAAGGGCCTCCAAGAATTCTAGTGTGAAAACAGAAAAAGGAGACAGTTCATCTGAAGGGACACCTTTAGCTGAAGGCAAAACCATACCAGACAGAGAAAGAAAAAAAATAGACCACCTTGAAGGAGAATTTAAAAAGATTAGACCAACTACTTTTGATGGAGAATCCAGGATAGGAGAAGAAGTTGAGGCATGGTTGTTGGACATCAAAAAACACTTCCAAATCTACAACTATTCTAGAAACTTGAAGGTCAGAATGGCCATGTACAATCTGAAGGGGAAGGCCAGCATTTGGTGGCAGGACCTGAAATTGGCGAAGGGCCTAAAGGAGAAATAGTTGGAATGGTCTGAATTTAAGAAGTATTTTAAGAAACAATACCCTTTTGAAAGATATTATGAAAGGAAGATGAAGGAATTCTATGAGTTACGGCTCAGACAAATGATGATGGAGGACCTTATAAATAAATTTCTTGAACTACTAAGGTTTGTACCATATATCCAGGAGGATATGGTAAAAATCCAATGATTCTTAAGCTGTTTACCACAGTACTAAAGGGACATAATTGAGTTTGACAACCCCAAATTCTTGAGTGAGGCATTCAAGAAAGCACGAATGTGCTATGACTAGTATAAACAGCAGGTAGAGTTTACCAAGACTTGGAAGGATATGAAGAAAGATGGAATAAACTAGTGGAAGAAGGGATACCAACCAACTCCTTATAAGAATGCAGCAAAAAGTTTTCGAAGGAATGATTTTCACTCCAATCATCCAAATATGCAAGGTAGCGGTAAACCAGTAAACCTGGGAACGAAGAAGTTTGGGGATAACTCCCGCGAGCCATTAAAGTGTTGGGAGTGTGGAGAGCCTCATCTAAGGAGGAACTCTCCACATTTAATTACAACAAATAGAACTATTGTTCATAATTTACAAGAAGCCTTGACAGTAGGAGACATGGGAAAAAGTTTTCATAGGATAAATGCATCCATAGATGGTCGACAAGCTGACCACTAGTCCTCGGTAGTAGAAATCCAAGGTAAAATCCATGACACTCGAATTTCTGTTCTAATTGACCCTCGAGCTATGTTAAGTTATATTAATCCTGATGTAGTAGAGTTGAATAAACTTAAGAAACATACACACGAAAAATATTGGCTTGTACAACTAGCAATAGGTACTAAAAGAAAAGTAGTTAACTTTATTTCTGATCTTGATTTCAGTTTATATGGTCAAAAGATAAGGACCAATTTGAACATCCTACCACTAGGGTCTTATAATATGATTATTGGGATGGATTGGTTGGAACAACACAAAGCAGTACTAGATTGTTATACAAAGATACTTAGCTATAAAGATAATTTTGGCACTGTTAGAACAACCCAAGGCATACCAAAACATGTATCAGTCAGACAAGTTTCAACGATGCAACTCAAGAAATGTATTAGAAAGGGATGTCAAGTTTACACCATCCAAGTGATGAATCTATTGGAAGAAGAAGATAAGCTCAAGTTACAAGACTTTGTTGTCCTACGTGAATTCAGAGACATGTTGGTTGAGAAGATACTAAAATTACCTCCTAGGAGAGAGATAGATTTCTCCATAGACTTACTACCCAGATCAACCCCTATCTCAAAACAACCCTACCGAATGAGTCTACCAGAATTGACATAATTAAAAATACAATTACAAGAATTGTTGGACAAAGAGTATATCAGACCAAGTGTCTCGCCATGGGGAGCACCAGTGCTCTTTGTGAAAAATAAAGACGGTACTCTAAGACTATGTAGCAATTATAGACAACTGGACAAAGTGACCATTAAGAACAAATACCCCTTACCTAGGATAAATGATCTGTTCAATCAAGTTGGTGGGGCCAAGATCTTCTCAAAATTGGATTTATGATCCAGTTATCATCAAGTTAGGATAAAATACTAGGACATAAACAAAACAACTTTTCAAACAAGATACAGACACTATGAGTTTGTAGTCATACCTTTCGGACTCACTAATGCACCAACCACATTTATGTGCTTGATGAACAACATTTTCAGCCATTACTTAGACAAGTTCATAGTAGTATTTATCGACGATATTCTAGTCTATTCTAAAATGGAGGAGGAACATGATGAACATTTACAAATAGTTCTGAAAACACTAAGAAAACACAAACTATATGCAAAATTCAACAAATGTGATTTTTATCAAAAAGAAATACAATATTTAAGACATGTCATTTCCTCGGAAGGTATTGTCGTAGACCCGAAAAAGATAAAAGCCATTATGGAATGGCCAGTGCCTAAGGATGTGGTAGATATCTTGTCATTCATGGGAATCACCGAATATTATTGAAGATTCATAGAAGAGTTCTCCAAGATATCCTACCCTATCATGTCACTACAAAAAAAAGGGACCAAGTTTAACCGGTCGTAAAAGTGTCAAGACAATTTTAATGAGCTAAAATAATTATTGACATCGACACTCATCTTGAAGGTAGCAGACACAGATAAATACTTCATAGTATGCGTCGATGCAAGTAAAGAGGGATTAGGTGGTGTTGTAACTCAGGAAGGGCACACGATTTGTTATGAGTCTTGGAAATTAAAAGAACACGAGTGAAATTACGTCACTCATGATTTAGAATTGGCAGCAGTAATACATGCCTTAAAAATGAGGTGACACTATATAATGGGCAGAAAATTCTTACTATTGATGGATAATAGCGGGGTGAAATATTTATTTAACCAACCAGACCTTAATACAGGACAAGCAAGGTGGTTAGCCTTCCTGAGCGAATATGACTTTGAGGTCAGACATATCAAGGGTAAGGAAAATAAAGTACTAGTTGCTTTAAGCTGCAGAATCAGTGGGTTATTTGAGATAAATATCAGCAAGGCAGAAAGTGATCTAGAACAAAGAATAAGAACGACAGGTGTTAACGATGGAAATTACACTAGGATGATGGCATAATTTCAAAATAGTATTGCAAACTGATATAAACCAGATATAAGTATTGACAAGAAAGGACTTTTAAGATTTAAAAAAGGACTGTACATACCAGACTCAACAAAGCTAAAATTAATTGTTTTAGACGAAGTGCATAAGAAACCGTATTCTTGCCATCCAGGTTACCAGAAAACAATAATAACACTCATAAAACTATTTTACTGGCCTAATATGAAGGGTGAAGCAGCAGAGTACTTGGCTAGGTGCTAATATTGTCAGTAGGTTAAGGCTGAGCACTAGCATCGAGCCAGCATATTATAGCCATTACCAGTACCAGAATGGAAATGGGAGACCATATCGCTGGACTTTATAACAGGTTTGCCTAAAAATCAGAAACATAATGATTCAATCATGGTTTTAATCGATAAACTCATCAATTCTTCACACTTTATTCCTATAAAGTCTACTTTTAAATCTATTAACATTGCTGAAATATTCACGAAAGAAATTTTTAGACTACATGGTATTCCTAAAATGGCGATTTCAGATAGAGACGTAAAAGTCACATCTGCATTTTGGAAGGAATTGTTTGCAGGGATAAATACTAATTTGAATTTTAGTACGAGTTATCATCCACAAATGGATGGATAGACTTGAAGGAAAAACCAAATCATAGAGGGTATGCTATGCATGTAAGTAAGAACAAAGCTGAACAAGTGGGAAGACTACCTACACTTGGTAGAATTTGCATATAATAATGGGTACCAAACTTCAGCTAAGTTGAGCCCTTTTGAAGCACTGTATGGCAAAAAGTGTACAACTCCAATTAGTTGGGATAACCCGGCTGAAAGACTTATTGTTGAACCAGAGATGCTCCAAGAAATGGAGAACATGGTAAGAAAGGTACAACAGAACTTGAAAGAAGCACAGGATAGACATAAGAGTTATGCAGACTAGAAAAGGAGACACTTGGAATTTCAAGTGGGAGACCATGTTTATTTGAAGGTCAAAGCCCAAAAAATCTCGCTGAAGTTGGGGAACTGTGCCAAGATGGCACCCAGATTTTGTGGGCCCTTCGAGATACTAGCTTGAATTAGACTCGTAGCATATCAGCTTGTGCTTCCAGCTAATCTAAGAATTCATAATGTATTTCATGTTTCGTTGTTGAAAAAGTATATTCATGACCCTACTCATATGATTGATTGGAGCTCGGTGCAAGTGGAACCCAAGGGCGAGTTCCAGGTGGAACCCCTATGTATTCTGGACCGGAGAGAAATAACACTTCGGAATAGAGTCGTCGCTCAGGTAAAGGTGCAATGGAAGAACTTTAGTCCTGAGGAAGCCACTTGGGAATTGGGGGGAGATTTGCGAAAATCTCATCCAATCATGTTCCAGGAAATGAAAAAACACTGAGGACAGTGTTTTACTGAAGGGGGAAAGGATGTGACATCCCCCCAAAACAAAATATTTTATTTTTGTGTGCTGGAAATTTATTTCCGTTTTTGGCAAATTTGAATCTGGAATTTTTTTGCCATTTATGGAAATTCGAAATTTCGAATTTAATTATTGTGACTATTGGGAAGAGATCTGTTTGGACTCGACTAACTATTTGACTATGAAACTTATATCACAAAAAAATATTTATATTAACTGTAGGAGGACAAATGGAACAACCATGTTAAAAATCAGCTGACCATGACTCTGTGACTGGGAACAAGTTGGAACTGCCTCTAGGATGATGATTACAAGTGGAAAATCAAAGATTTGGCCACTCGCATCCCTTGAAAATTAGGGATTAAGAAAGATGTGAGAATCCCCAAAGGAAGGAAAAGACCTGGGCAAAAAAAGAAGGATAAATAGAATATGCGAGAAGGCAGGACGCTGCCAAGTATGCGGGGAAAGGATTTATGAGCTCTCTTGCTGCTATGAACACTACGGATTGAGTGTGAGGCAAGAGTCGCTTGATGAAATAGAATTTCCTTGCTGTTATGAGCATTTTTGAGTAAGTGTGAGGCAAGAGGATAACTGTTGGAATTGAAGGACATTGTTGAGGAGGAGTTTGCAAGTTTGCCCTCATGGATTCATGGTCAGGCTAGGGGGTGAACCAGGCAAGTGACTTTGGCTGCCATGTTCTACGGTTGGGAGGAACGTGGTTGTTCCCTTTGTCTTCCCACGGACTGAATTCGGATATGTTGATCTACCCCTCTCAATTATGAATGACTATGTTTTTATTTCAATGTCATATTAAATCTGAATTTGAATGATGCCCATTCTCTGTCTGAATGATTTTTCTGATGCATTGTATTGATTAAATCAGAACTGTAACGTTTTTCCATTTTGTTTGTTGTGGGGAATATATGTGAAGGAAATATGTAATTATATTTCTATAAGTAAGTAAGGAAAGGAGGAGATTAATGTGAATGAGGAAGATCCTCTCTGTAGATAAATCCCCAGAAAACCAAACTCAGATCCCTCGGAACATCATTTATAATGACCAATCTCTGATGGAATGATATTCTTAATCATGTATTTACATAGAAGCACAGATCTAGTATTGTTGGCATTTAATGCTTTGATTTAAAAGAGGCTCTAAGTGAACATTATAGAATTTACCTTATACATAAAATTTTATCCTTTGTGCCCTTCTGTGCATTTAAACTCATAAGTTTAGATTTTAGGAATTCTGATAGGTAAACAGATATAGAATCCTTCTACCCCTATTGTTTTCACAAAACGAAAGTAAGAATACCAATAGAAGGAAAAATTCTTAGAACTATGAAAATAATGTGAATTTCGGCATTCGCGACTTGCGGGTTACACTTATGCAAAATTCCCTTTCTTTTCGAAACCCCGAATCTTGAAATCCTAAAGTGTCGATCCCACATCCTTTCACTTTTCATAATTTGGGAGTTGTTGTGTATTTCTGTTTGGTTTCTAAAAACCCAAAACCCCAAATCCCGAAATCCCGAAGTGTCGGTCCCACATTCTTTCACTTTTCGGAGTTCGGGAGTTGTTGTGTATTGTTGTTTGTTTTTTTAAAACCCAAAACCCTGAACCCCAAAATCTTGAAGTGTTGGTCCCACATCCTTTCACCTTTCGAAATTCAGGAGTTGTTGTGTGTCGTTGTTTGGTAGTTGCAAACTCCAAAACCCCGAATCCCGAAATCCTGAAATGTTAGTTCCTTTCTTTTTGTCGCAATATGAGAATTGTTGTATGTTGAGTATGAAAACTTGGAAACCCGAAACCCTTAAAATCCCAAAATGAAGGTCTCACCTTTTCCTTTTTCGCATTTTATAAATTTGTTTATGTCGATGTTTGGACACCGGAACTCACGAAGTTCCAAACCAAATCCTGAAGCTTCCACTTTTTGCATTTTGGAAGTTGGTTACATAAGAGGTTTGGGGCACTTGAACTCACAAAGTTCCGAACCCCGAAACCTTGAAATGCGGGTCCCACCTTCTCTTTTTCACATCTTTTCGGAAGTTTGTTTATGTTGGATGTTTGGCATTTGAAACCCCGAAACCCCGAATCCTAAAATCCCGAAATGTTAGGCCACGTTCCATTTCATAATTTCAGAAATTGTTTGTGTTTGATGTTTTGGCTTTTGAAGTCGCGGGATTCTGAATCCCGAAATCCTGAAGTGTTGGACATGTTTTTTTCCTTTTCGCATTTTGGAAGTTTGTATATTCTAAAGTTTGGGACACTTGAACTCACGAAGTTTTGAACCCCGGAACCCCGAAACCTCGAAGCACTAGTCCAACCTTCCCTTTGTTTCGCACTTCAGAGCTTGGTATCTGTTGATATTAGCTGTTGTATTCGTGAATTTCCGAACTCCAAAATCCTAAAATGCTGGTCACTTTTTGCGATTTTGGGAATTGTTGTGCATTGATGTTAGCTGTTGTACTTGCAAAATCCTAAACTCTGAAATCCAACATGTTGGTCACCTTTCATGATTTCGGGGGTTGTTGTGTATTGATTGGTGAATCTTTTCCCGATTGGAGGTATGGGAGTAATAGACCTCTTTACAAGTCGCTCATATAGTTAAACCTATGTTGGTGTTATAGACATCATCAAATAAGAAAATATTGGTAATTTTTACAAGACTTTAAATAACATTAAAGGGAGGAGTATACACTCATTGTATTGTCGAGTAGGAAGTTTTAAGTTGCATAGTAAAGGGAATCAACGATAGTAAGGTCTCTCACAAACTTTCAGACTCAATCTTTATAACAAAAGACTTAATTGCTTGAATCTCAAAACTATGTAAGGATAATTGTATGATTTTTTTTTTTTTTGTGACAATTTTTGAGGTACATTACAAGAAGTATAAAAACAAACAACCTCTGCCATAGAGAATTAACCCCTTTAATTCTTGAGTTGTCGAAGCTTCTAGAAAGGGGCAAAACGGAACTCAAATACCTCTTAAGTAGATGATGGAGGTTGTTCCCCAAGTATTCTCATGACCGAAAGAAAACCCTGCACACATTTAGAAAAAACAATTATAGACTTGTTCGAACAGGAAAGAAAAGAATATAATAAAATAGACAAGTATGAAATAACTCTTAACTTAAATAGGAAGATTCGATGCTTTCCCCTTTTGCGACAAACTACATACTGTCCAAACAGAGAGGGAGGAGGAGTCCAAATCTCTCTGATGCATACCCTTGCAAAACAAAGGGCCCATCATTAGGGATAAAAATATCTTGAATAACCAAGGAAATAATGGAACATAGAATAAATAAACGAATGTCGGAATATATATCCAAATTGCATGATAAGCATAAATTCATTGTCCTTTTGAAAAAAATCAAATGGCCAATAGAAACATACCAATCATCTATCTAGCATTCTATGATTAAGCTTTTAAGGAAAACACAGAGACAAGCCAATACCGAAAACTCCAGGCGCACATGCACTCTTATTGTGTCCGGAATATGAGTAAGAGGGTATGCAGAGGTAAATCTGACCACCTTTAGTTCTCTTTAGGGTTTAATCTTTGTTGAACGGTTAGGCCAGCTTTTACTTTTATGAGAAACTCTCCAATAGCAAGACCCCAAGCTTAAGGTTTCATTGAGAAATCCCGAAAGAATAGAGAGAAAAAAGAAGAAGAGAGAAACAAAGTGAAAAACCATTTCATTATTCTCAACTAGAATAGAAGTAACTTCCAGAAAGATTTCAACGTTGTGGAACAGGTATAACATACAGATGTACACAAGGCCTGGCCAAACAAACTTCCGACTACTTTTCCAACGAAATACAGTAGGAGATAGCACAGAGGAAAGTTTCCAACGCATGGAAAATGGCAAATGTAGGAGGAGGGAGAAAGTTCTTACGAGAAGGACCCTACTCGCATGAAATGCGTTGGGAGGGAATGCAGGAGAAGTAAGATGAAAAGATAAAATGAGAACTTGGAGTAAAAGTTATACCGCAAGAAAGACACTTACCAAATGCAGGAACAATCTGGAAGGTTCTCCAAGCCACCATACTCCACGTAGAGTAAGCCAATAAAACAAAGGAACACACAGAGCTCAATATGGAATAGACTTGCCCAAATGACAATGAATATCAGTTTCTACCCTAAGACACACCCCCCAACATGTTTTGAATGTGGAGTACATCGAGAATTCAATTCCATGTGATAGGAGTGATGGGGTGTGAATGTATTGGAGTAGGGCACAGGGCGGTTCTCGTTCCTCACCCACCCCCTTTAATGGTCGGACAATGAACTTAATTCCAACTGTCATCACATCCTGTCATATTTAATGTAATTTCAAGAACAATTATGGGACTCCTCCAAAAAGAAAGAAAAAAATCTATCACTACTAGTCCAGTTGGCGTCAGGGTTGCATTTAGTTATGTCTCGTAAGGATTCAATCAACTACCAGTTTAGGGCTCTCTTGTAACTAGTAATTTTTAATAGGATTTCATTATGATTTAATAATCCAAACCTCTAAGTCCAAGGATAAGGCAAACCTTTTGACTTCCCTTTGTTACGTTTATTTAAGTTGATATGGTGTACTAGAACTTAGGCATGTGCGCAGATATGGTAATATGTTTTAAGAGAGAGGTTGAAATCCTAAGTTTTGGGCCTATGTCGATTACATTATTGTTATAAGGTGTAGACATTCAACCCCTTCCAAAGACTAGTATGACTTAAATAAAATATAGAATGATAAATTCGACTATGGATATGTAACGCTAGGAAAGAGAAATTTAATACACACAGTATCACATTCTTTTTAGTGTTGTTATAAACTGCTATACAGACTTAGAACCTAATAATAATAATAATAATAATAATAATAATAAATTACTATGAAATCGAGGTTTATTATATATGGTATCAGAGAAAAGTTTACAACATTGGGCCTTGAACAGGGCCACATTAATTTCTTGGCATATATATATATATATATATATATATATATATTTGTTTTTATGCAAAACTAATAAACCTATATTGTTACAAACAGAAAACCTTTTCTATTTTGTGTGAATTATGGTTGCTGAGGATGATGCAGAAATCAAAATGGAAGGAAATCCAAAACAGCGACCTCATGGATATCTAAGATAGAATAGCGACGGAAGCTCTCCTATGGAAGTACTAGAAACAATGAGGAATCTTATTATTGAGCTGCAGATTTTCAAAGTAGACAATGAGAAATTGAAGAAAGAACAACAGAAACAACAAGATATAAATGAAGTCTTGTTGTGCAGTATAGTGACCAAGAAAATCCAAAAGGAGGATGACCATGATGAAGAGGTCAACAAAAGGGCCTCCAAGAATTGTTGGCCAGAAACAGAAAAAGGAGACAGATTGTCTGAAGGAACACATTTAGCTGAAGATAAAACTATAACAGACAGAAAAAGAAAACAAGTATATCACCTTGAAGGAGAATTTAAAAATATTAAAGCAACTACCTTTAATGGAGAATCCAAGACAGGAGAAGAAGCTGAGGCATGGTTGTTAGACATAAAAAAATACTTCCAAATCTACAACTATTCCACAACATGAAGGTCAGAATGGCCATCTACAATCCGAAAGGGAAGGCCAACATTTGGTGGCAAGACCTGAAGTTGGCCAAGGTCCTAAAGGAGAAATAGTTGGAATGGTATGACATTAAGAAGTATTTCAGAAAACATTACCTTTATGAAAGCTATTATGAAAGGAAAAAGAAAGAATTTTGTGAATTACGACTTGGACAAATGACAATGGAGGACCTTATAAATAGATTTTTGGAACTACTAAGGTTCGTACCATATATCCGGGAGGATAAGGTAAAAATACAATGATTCTGAAGTTGTTTACCATAGTCCTACAGGGAAAAAATTGAGTTTGACAACCACAAATCCTTGAGTGAAGTATTAAGGAAAGCAATAATGTGATACGACCAGTATAAACAACGGGTAGAGTTTCACAAAGCTTGTAAGGATAAGAAACAAGATTGAATGAACTAGTGGAGGAAGGGATACCAGCCAGCTCCTTATCAAAATTCAGCAAAAATATTTCCAAGAAAATATCTTCACTTCAACCATATGAATACGCAAGGTAGTGGTAAACCAGTAAATCTGGGGATGAAGAAGTTCGGGGAAAGCCCTCGCGAACCATTAAAGTGTTGGGAATGTGGAGAACCTCATCTAAGGAGGAATTTCCCATGTTTAATTTGGGAAAACATAGTTGTTGTTCATAATTTGTAGGAAGCCTCGATGGTGGGTGATGTGAGAAGAATACTGCATCGAATAAATGCAACGATAGATGGCCGACAAGCTGACCACTAGTCCTCTATGGTAGAAATGAAAGGTAAAATAAGTAACACTAGAATTTATGTTTTAATTGACCCTAGAGATACGCTAATTTATATTACTCCTGATGTAATAGAGTCAAATAAGCTTAAGAAAATGAAGCATGAAAAATCATGGCTGGTACAACTAGCAACAAGAACTAAATGGAAAGTAGTTGAGTTTATTTCGGATTTTGAGTTCAGCTTAGATGGTCAAAGTAGAAGAACAAATCTGAACATCCTACCACTAGGATCTTACAATATGATTATCGAGATGGATTGGATGGAACAACACAAAGTAGTACTAGATTGTTATACAAATATACTTAACTATAAAGATGATTTTGACACTATTAGAATAGCCTGAGGTATACCAAAACCTGTATCAGTCAAACAAGTTTCAGTGACACAACTCAATAAATGTATGAGAAAGGGATGTCAAGCTTATGCCATCCAAGTAATGAACCTATTAGAAAAAGATGATAAGTCAAAGTTAGAAGACTTTGTTGTCCTACGTTAATTTAGAGACCTGTTTGTGGATGAGATACCAGAATTATCTCCTAGAAGGAAAATAGATTTCTCCCTAGACATACTACCTGTTTCAACCCCTATCTCGAAAGCACCTTATTGAATGAGTCTACCAGAACTGGCATAATTAAAAATACAATTACAAGAATTGTTGGACAAAGAGTATATCAAACCGAGTGTTTCTCCATTGGGGGCACCATTCCTCTTTGTGAAAAAGAAAGATGATACTCTAAGACTTTGTATCGATTATAGAAAATTGAATAAAATGACTATTAAGAACAAGTATAAATGACCTGTTTGATCAAGTAGGTGGGGCCAAGATCTTTTCGAAATTGGATTTATGATCCAATTATCATCAATTTAGGATAAAGGATGAATATATAAGCAAAAAAACGTTTCGAACTAGATATGGACACTATGAACTCATAGTCATACCTTTCAGACTCACCAACGTGCCAACCATGTTTATGTGCCTGATGAACAGTATATCCAGTCAATACTTAGACAAGTTCGTACTAGTATTTATCGACAATATTCTAGTCTATTATAAAACAGAGGAAGAACATGAAGAACACTTAAGAATAGTTCTAAAAATGTTGAGGAAACACAAATTGTATGCCAAGTTTGATAAGTGTGAATTTTATCAAAAGAAAATACAATATCTAGGACATGTAATTTCAGCAGAAGGCATTGTCATAGATCCTGAGAAAATAAAATCCATAATAGAATGGCCGATACCTAAGGATGTAGCGGATATCTCATCATTCATGGGAATCACTAGATATTATTGGAAATTTATAGAGGGGTTCTCCAAGATAGCCTACCCTATCACGTCATTACAAAATAAAGGGGCCACGTTTAACTAGTCACATAAGTGTCCAGACAGTTTTAACAAGCTAAAGGAATTATTGACAACTGCACATATATTGAAGGTAGTAGACCTACATAAAGACTTCACCCTATGTGTTGATGCAAGTAAAGAAGGACTAGGTTACATCCTAACTCAAGAAGGACACGTGATTTGTTACGAGTCTCGGAAATTAAAATAACATGAGCGAAATTATGTCACTCATGACTTAGAATTGGCAGTGGTAATACATGCCTTAAAAATGTGGTGACACTACATAATGGGTAGACAATTTCTACTATTGATGGATAAGATCGGTGTGAAATATTTGTTTAGCTAACCAGATCTTAATGCAAGGCAAACAAGATGGCTAGCCTTCTTGAGCGAATTCGACTTCGAGGTCAGACATATCAAGGGTAAGCAAAATAACGTAGCAGACACTTTAAGAAGAAGAGTCCATGGTTTATTTGAGATAAATATTAGTAGGGAAGAAAGTGATCTGGAACAAAGAATAAGGACGATAGGTATAAATGACGAAAATTACACTAAGATAATGGCAGAATTACAAAACAACACCACAAAATCAGATAAATTAGATCTAAGTATCGACAAGAAGGGACTAGTACAATTTAAAAACAGACTTTACATACCAAATTCAACATAGTTAAAATTAATAGTCTTGGACGAAGTGCATAAGAAACTGTATTCTAGGCATCTACGGTACCAAAAAACGATAACAACACTTAGAAAACTATTTTACTTTCCTAGTATGAAGGGCGAAACAACATAATACTTGACTAGGTGCCAAAATTGTTAGGGAGTTAAGGCTGAGCACCATCATCCAGCTGGCCTATTATAACCTTTACCAGTACCAGAATGGAAATGGAGACCATTTTACTGGACTTTATAACAGGTTTTCCTAAAAATCAGAAACAAAATGATTCTATCATGGTTGTAATCGATAAACTCACTAAGTTTGCACACTTTATTCCTGTAAAGTCTACTTTTAAAGCTATAAACATTGTTGAAATATTTATGATAGAAATTTTTAGACTGCATGGAATTCGTAAAATGGTGATTTCAGATAGAGACCTAAAATTCACATCCGCTTTTTGGAAGGAATTGTTTGCAGGGATAAATAATAATTTGAATTTCAGTACGTGTTATCACCCACAAACGGATGGATAGATTGAAAAGACAAACCAAATCGTAGAGGATATGCTTTGCATGTACGTAAGGACAAAACCAAACAAGTGGGAAGACTATCTGCACTTGGTAGAATTTGCATATAAAAATGGGTACGAAACTTTGGCTAAGTTAAGCCCTTTCAAGGTATTGTACGACATGAAGTGTACGACTCAAATTAGCTGGTACAACCTGGATGGCAGACTCATGGTTGGTCCAGAGATTCTCCAAGAAATGGAAAACATGGTAAGGAAGGTACCACAGAACTTAAAAGAAGCACATGATAGACATAAGAGCTATGCAGACAAGAAAAGAACACACTTGGAATTTCAAGTGGGAGACCATGTTTACTTGAAGGTCAAAGCCCGAAAAAATCCGTTGAAGTTAGGAAACTGTGCGAAGCTGGCACCCAGGTTTTGTGGGCCCTTCAAGATACTAGCTCGAATTGGACTCACAAAATACCAACTTGCACTTCCAACTAATTTAAGAATTCATAATGTATTTCATGTTTCTTGGTTGAAAATCTATATTTATGACCCTACTCATATGATTGATTGGAAATTCATGTAGGTGGAACCTGAAGGTGAGTTCTAGGTGGAACCCCTGCGTATTCTAGACCAGAGAGAAATAAAACTTTGGAACAAAGAAGTCACTCAAGTAAAGGTGCAATGGAAGCACTTTAGTCCTAAGGAGGCCACTTGGGAGTTGGAGGGAGATTTGCGGAAATATCATCCAATTCTGTTCCAAGAAAGGAACAAACACTGAGGATATTGTTTTATTGAAGGGGGAAAGGATGTGCCATCCCCAGAAATAAAGTATTTTTAAAATTTAAAATTTGTTGGGAAAATTATTCTGTTATTAGTAAATTCGAAATTGGAAAATTTTTTCTGTTTATGGGAATTCCGAATTTCAAATTTGATAATTGTAATTAATTACTATGACTTATGGGTAGAGATCTAATTTGACCCAACTAACTATTTGACTATGACACTTGTATGAAACAATAAAAGTTTATATTAATTGCAGGAGAACAAATGGAACAACCATGTTAAAATCAGTTGACCATGACTCCAGGAGTGGGGAACATGTTGGAACTACATCTTGCCTTATTATTACAAGTAGCAAATTGGAGATTTGGCCATTGGCAACCCTTGAAAATCAAGGATTTAGAAATATGCGAAAATTCCCAAAGGGGGGAAAGAAAGACCTAGGCAAAAACATTTGTTTTGTTAAATAACATATGTCAAGAGGAAAGATGCTACCAAGTATGCCAGGGAAAACAACTACTATGTACTTGCTGTTATGAACACTAAAAATTAAGTGTGAGGCAAGGATAAGATGAGGGATAGAGGAAGACATTGCTAAAGAGAAGATTCCAAATTTTCCCTCATGGATTCATGGTCAGGCTAGGGGGTGAATCGGAGAATTTAAAAATATTAAAGGAGAATCCACAGATAGAAAAAGAAAACAAGTATATCACCTTGAAGGAGAATTTAAAAATATTAAAGCAACTACCTTTAATGGAGAATCCAAGACATGAGAAGAAGCTGAGGCATGGTTGTTAGACATAAAAAAATACTTCCAGATCTACAACTATTCCACAACATGAAGGTCAGAATGGCCATCTACAATCTGAAAGGGAAGGCCAACATTTGGTGGCAAGACCTGAAGTTGGCCAAGTTCCTAAAGGAGAAACAGTTGGAATGGTGTGACATTAAGAAGTATTTCAGGAAACAATACCTTTATGAAATCTATTATGAAAGGAAAAAGAAAGAATTTTGCGAATTACGACTTGGACAAATGACAATGGAGGACCTTATAAATAAATTTTTGGAACTACTAAGGTTCGTACCATATATCCGAGAGGATAAGGTAAAAATACAATGATTCTTAAGTTGTTTACCATAGTCCTACAGGGAGAAAATTGAGTTTGACAACCACAAATCCTTGAGTGAAGTATTAAGGAAAGAAATAATGTGATACAATCAGTATAAACAATGGGTAGAGTTTCCCAAAGCTTGTAAGGATAAGAAACAAGATTGAATGAACTAGTGGAGGAAGGGATACCGGCCAGCTCCTTATCAGAATTCAGCAAAAAGATTTCCAAGAAAATATCTTCACTTCAACCATCCGAATACGCAAGGAAGTGGTAAACCAGTAAATCTGGGGACGAAGAAGTTTGGGGAAAGCCCCTGTGAACCATTAAAGTGTTGGGAATGTGGAGAACCTCATCTAAAGAGGAATTTCCCATGTTTAATTTGGGAAAACAGAGTTGTTGTTCATAATTTGTAGGAAGCCTCAATGGTGGGTGACGTGGGAAGAATACTGCTTCGAATAAATGCAACGATAGATGGCCGACAAGCTGACCACTAGTCCTCTGTGGTAGAAATCAAAGGTAAAATAAGTAACACTAGAATTTATGTTTTAATTGACCCTATAGATACGCTAATTTATATTACTCCTGATGTAGTAGAGTCAAATAATCTTAAGAAAATGAAGCATGAAAAATCATGGCTGGTACAACTAGCAACAAGAACTAAAAGGAAAGTAGTTGAGTTTATTTCAGATTTTGAGTTCAGCTTAGATGGTAAAAGTAGAAGAACAAATCTGAACATCCTACCACTAGGATCTTACAATATGCTTATCGAGATGGATTGGTTGGAACAACACAAAGCAGTACTAGATTGTTATACAAATATACTTAACTATAAAGATGATTTTGGCACTATTAGAATAGCCCAAGGTATACCAAAACCTGTATCAGTCAAACAAGTTTCAGTGACACAACTCAAGAAATGTATGAGAAAGGGATGTCAAGTTTATGCCATCCAAGTAACGAACCTGTTAGAAAAAGATGATAAGTCAAAGTTAGAAGACTTTGTTGTCCTATGTTAATTTAGAGACATGTTTGTGGATGAGATACTAGAATTATCTCCTACAAGGAAAATAGATTTCTCCCTAGACATACTACCTGTTTCAACCCCTATCTCGAAAGCACCTTATTGAATGAGTCTACCAGAACTGGCATAATTAAAAATACAATTACAAGAATTGTTGGACAAAAAGTATATCAAACCGAGTGTTTCTCCATGGGGGGCACCAGTCCTCTTTGTGAAAAAGAAAGACGATACTCTAAGACTTTGTATCGATTATAGACAATTGAATAAAATGACTATTAAGAACAAGTATAAACGACCTGTTTGATCAAGTAGGTGGGGCCCATATCTTTTCGAAATTGGATTTATGATCCAATTATCATCAAGTTAGGATAAAGGATGAAGATATAAGAAAAAAAACTTTTCGAACTAGATATGGACACTATGAATTCGTAGTCATACCTTTCGGACTCACCAATGTGCCAACCATGTTTATGTGCCTGATGAACAGTATATCTAGTCAATACTTAGACAAGTTCGTACTAGTATTTATCGACGATATTATGGTCTATTCTAAAACAGAGGAAGAACATGAAGAACACTTAAGAATAGTTCTACAAATGTTGAGGAAACACAAATTGTATGCCAAGTTTGATTACTGTGAATTTTATCAAAAGAAAATACAATATCTAGGACATGTAATTTCAGCAGAAGGCATTGTCGTAGACCCTGAGAAAATAAAAGCCATAATAGAATGGCTGATACCTAAGGATGTAGTGGATATCTGGTCATTCATGGGAATCACTAGATATTATTCTAGATTTATAGAGGGGTTCTCCAAGATAGCCTACCCTATCACGTCATTACAAAATAAATGGGCCACGTTTAACTGGTCACAGAAGTGTTCAAACAGTTTTAACAAGCTAAAGGAATTATTGACAACTGCACATATATTGAAGGTAGTAGACCTACATAAAGACTTCACCCTATGTGTTGATGCAAGTAAAGAAGGACTAGGTGACATCCTAACTCAAGAAGGACATGTGATTTGTTATGAGTCTCGGAAATTAAAATAACATGAGCGAAATTATGTCACTCATGACTTAGAATTGGCAGTGGTAATACATGCCTTAAAAATGTGGTAACACTACATAATGGGTAGAAAATTTCTACTATTGATGGATAATATCGGTGTGAAATATCTATTTAGCTAACTAGATCTTAATGCAAGGCAAACAAGATGGCTAGCCTTCTTGAGCGAATCCGACTTCGAGGTCAGACATATCAAGGGTATGGAAAATAACGTAGCAGACACTTTAAGAAGAAGAGTCCATGGTTTATTTGAGATAAATATAAGTAGGGAAGAAAGTGATCTGGAACAAAGAATAAGGATGACAGGTATAAATGACAGAAATTACACTAAGATAATGGCAGAATTACAAAACAACACCACAAAATCAAATAAATTAGATCTAAGTATCGACAAGAAGGGACTAGTACGATTTAAAAACAGACATTACATACCAAATTCAACATAGTTAAAATTAATAGTCTTGGACGAAGTGCATAAGAAACTGTATTCTGGGCATCTACAGTACCAAAAAACGATAACAACACTTAGAAAACTATTTTACTTTCCCAGTATGAAGGGCGAAACAACAGAATACTTTACTAGGTGCCAAAATTGCTAGGGAGTTAAGGCTGAGCACCATCATCCAGCTGGCCTATTATAACCTTTACCAGTACCAGAATGGAAATGGGAGACCATTTTGCTGGACTTTATAACAGGTTTGCCTAAAAATCAGAAACAAAATGATTCTATCATGGTTGTAATCGATAAACTCACTAAGTTTGCACACTTTATTCTTGTAAAGTCTACTTTTAAAGCTATAAACATTGTTGAAATATTTATGATAGAAATTTTTAGACTGCATGGAATTCGTAAAATGGTGATTTCAGATAGAGACCTAAAATTCACATCCACTTTTTGGAAGGAATTGTTTGCAGGGATAAATAATAATTTGAATTTCAGTACATTTTATCACCCACAAATGGATGGATAGATTGAAAAGAGAAACCAAATCGTAGAGGATATGCTTTGCATGTACGTAAGGACAAAACCAAACAAGTGGGAAGACTATCTGCACTTGGTAGAATTTGCATATAACAATGGGTACCAAACTTTGGCTAAGTTAAGCCCTTTCAAGGTACTATACGACATGAAGTGTACGACTCCAATTAGCCGGGACAACCTAGCTGGCAGACTCATGGTTGGACCAGAGATGCTCCAAGAAATGGAGAACATGGTAAGGAAGGTACCACAGAACTTAAAATAAGCACATGACAGACATAAGAGCTATGCAGACAAGGAAATAACAAACTTGGAATTTCAAGTGGGAGACCATGTTTACTTGAAGGTCAAAGCCCGAAAAAGTCCGTTGAAGTTAGGAAATTGTGCGAAGATGGCACCTAGGTTTTGTGGGCCCTTCGAGATACTAGCTCGAATTGGACTCGTGGAATACCAACTTGCACTTCCAGCTAATTTAAGAAATCATAATGTATTTCAAGTTTCTTTGTTGAAAAACTATATTTATGACCCTACTCATATGATTGATTGGAAATTCGTGTAGGTGGAACCCGAAGGTGAGTTCCAGGTGGAACTCCTGCATATTCTAGACCAGAGAGAAATAAAACTTCAGAACAAAGAAGTCACTCAGTAAAGGTGCAATGGAGGCACTTTAGTCCTAAGGAGGCCACTTGGGAGTTGGAGGGAGATTTGCGGAAATATCATCCAATTCTGTTCTAAGAAAGGAACAAACACTGAGGATATTATTTTATTGAAGGGGGAAAGGATGTGCCATCCCCAGAAATAAAGTATTTTTGAAATTTAAAATTTGTTGGGAAAATTATTCTTTTTTTAGTAAATTCAAAATTGGAAATTTTTTTCCATTTATGGGAGCTCCGAATTTCAAATTTGATAATTGTAGTTAATTACTATGACTTTTGGGCAGAGATCTAATTTGACCCAACTAACTATTTGACTATGACACTTGTATGAAACCATAAAAGTTTATATTAATTGCAGGAGAACAAATGGAACAACCATGTTAAAATCAGTTGACCATGACTCCAGGAGTGGGGAACATGTTGGAACTACATATTGCCTTATTATTACAAGTGGCAAATTGGAGATTTGGCCATTGGCAACCCTTGAAAATCAAGGATTTAGAAATATGCAAAAATTCCCAAAGGGGGGAAAGAAAGACCTAGGAAAAAACATTTGTTTTGTTAAATAACATATGTCAAGAGGAAAGATGCTACCAAGTATGCCAGGGAAAACAACTACTGTGTACTTGCTATTATGAACACTAAAAATTAAGTGTGAGGCAAGGATAAGATGAGGGATAGAGGAAGACATTGCTAAAGAGGAGATTCCAAATTTTCCCTCATGGATTCATGGTCAAGCTAGGGGGTGAATCGGGCAAGTGATTTGGATGCCATGTTCTACGGTTGGGAGGAACATGGTTGTTTCATTTTTCTTCCTGTGAACTACTCCAAATATGTAATGTTTTCCTCTCTGTTTGGAATAACTATATCTACTTGTTGTAATGTATATGTTTGAACAACCATATCTACTTGCTATCATGTATCTGTTTAAACGATAATATCTATTTGTTGTAAGTTATCTTTTGAATGATTGTGTGTGTGTGTGTGTGTGTGTGTGTGTGTGTATGTATCTAATATAGTGCATTTGGTTGAATTAAAGTGTAATATCTTCCATGAATAAGATCTGTCCAATTGGAGCAAGTTTACAGCAGATGACTAAAATTATGGAATTATTTCCTTATGAAAATTAAATGGTTAGGCAAAATTTATCTATGTACATCATACTTGAAAGGAACAAATCTATTTACAATCATTGTTTATTCCTGTAACCGAATTTTCTAGGTGGAACTACCTATATAAAAATTGAATTGAACAAATATGTATATACACATATAAGTTTATGTGTATCTCTATAACTAAAACTCAGAAAATGAATTCATATTACTTAGCTAAGATTTTCCGTTCTCATAAAATATTGAAGAGTGAAATACAAGGTACTATGGACCCTACGAATCACATATCCATATACCGCTTATACGTTTGTTTACATATTTGTAAAGTGATAGAGATCTAATTACCATCAAAGAAGGACTACCCATATATGATTATAGTTGTTTAAATAAGGACAGTCCATAAATAATTGACATAATCATAAAATTTAAGACATAAGACTTGTCTAACCATCCAGTGCACAGATCTAGCCAATACTCAACTGTTACCAGGGAATAGTATAACACCAGACAAATTGCATACACAGAGGTAATGTAAATCAATAACAGACTTGTATATGACTTAGAATAAAGTGAGTAACCGTCTCAATAATTGTGACATTATGTTGAATATAAACACCAGAGATTTATACAACCATTATTCTAAATTTCATGAGAACCTGCATTGATAAAGACTTAAGGAAAAGCTATAGAATGAAAAGAACAAGTATCATATTACTCGATTTGTCTTTCAAGGAAAATCCAGAAGGTCAACAGGAAGTTGAAAATTGTTCTTCCATTAATTATTGATTCAGGACATAGTATAAGAAAATCCGACTTGACTCTTTCGGCCAATCTTATAGTTTTACAGTTGACCCTTGTATTGGCCTAGAAATTAAATAATAGAAATGCTATAAATGGTATAAGTTTTGACATATTTGCAAGAAATTCTATTCTATATGGATAGTAAATGTCATTCCATTTCCAGTGGTATGTGGAATGTCACATAACTTCTCACGATTAGAGAGTTATGGCTTTACGAGTTTGGAGGACCCTCATATGTTGGCTAGAATCCCCAAAAGGTCAAAGTAGTCAAAGTGGTTTAAGATATTTTAGAAGGTAAATAATAAAGTGAAGTGATGACTGTAATATAATTCAAACTGAATACAAAAGAAATTATTTAAAGAATAAAGTTAATGGAGAAATTACTAAGTTGACAAGTGGTTAGAAGTGGGTTATCCCTAAAATAAGGAAAGTGGTTTAAGATGATTAGAAGGTAACCCCTTGAGGTAAAGTG
Organism: Picea mariana; assembly: GCA_032191745.1. NCBI lineage: Eukaryota > Viridiplantae > Streptophyta > Pinopsida > Pinales > Pinaceae > Picea > Picea mariana. The sequence continues at coordinate 113,805 of JASDQU010105254.1, forward strand.
AAGTCATGAGTGTACTATAAGTCAAATTGGATACAAAATAAATTATTTGAATAATAAATTTAATGGATAAATTATTAATTGGACAATTGGTTAGAAGTTGGTTAACCCTAAAATAACGAAAGTGGGTTAAGATGGTTAAATGGTAACCCCTTGAGGAAGCTACATGAAAGTATAAAAAGAGGCAAGGATTCTCATTTTAATCATGCTTGAGGATATTTAATATCTATAATTTTTTGAGGTAACCAAAGGATATATAAGCTAAATTTTAGAGAGAACATGAAGTAAAGAAGGCCGAAATTCAAGGGAGGATAAACTATTTTGATCATGCTTTCTAAGGTATGTTATTTACAGGTCATCTCAGCATTTTCACAATAACCATTTTTTTAGAATGATTTAGACTTGAAATTGATAGGACATTTAGGAAACATATCCAAGTAGCTGAGGTAAAAATTTCAATTTGTGGGTTGTTGTAGTTTTGGAGTTACACTCCATGGAAAATAAGGTTTGTGGCTAGTCCTGAAACTAGTCTAAAACATGTGTTTTGGGTAAAAACATCATAAATTATTCATAACAGATCCAAATTCAGTAAGACCAAATTTTCTTCTTATAGTACATTATGTAGTATTCTATGTAAATTTTTCAGATCCATACAACAAATATTCTGTGTGGGGCACACTCTACAAGTTCTCTCTCTAGAATAAGCCAGAATTCAACAAGGTATGCCATTTTTTCTATAAATCCTTTTCTGAGAGTTTCCAAGTAGTGACACCTAGAGGAATTGTATAAAACACACTAAAGAACATTGTGTACTATTTTCAAATCTTTATTCATTATAGGTACATAGTTATGATTATTTCAAGTTAGGGTTGTTGACTAATCCAAAATTAGTCATGTGAGACTAAAGTAAAGTTTGATGAAAATGATAGTATCTTGTTGTTAAAGTTAAGGAAGTTTTCTAGGTATGTGATCATATACACCAGGTCTATTACAGAGTTACAAATAATATTTGAATGATAAAATTGATCAGGGATTTTGTTTGAGGTACATGTTGGGTACATGGTTGAGACACGTAGTTAATGAGTTGGCACATACATGAGGTGTATAGATAATGATTTCGGTACATATTGATGATTTATAGTTGATGAGTAGTTGATACATGATTGGTACATATTTGATACATGGTTGGAGGCACTTGTTAGTATTATTGTTGACATATGGTTTATGGATGATGTAGAGTACTTGTACTAGTATATTATTAGAAGAACATATTGATCTTGGTGATGATTATGAGTTGTTTTGTTATGCTTGGTTGATGCACATCTTTGAGAGTTTTCTTGGCGATTGATATTGTTTAATAAATATGATTTGGTTGATAATATTGATGAGACAGGTTGTTGTGATAGGTTGTTTGGACAGGTTGTTGTGACATGTTATTTGTATAGGTTTGGTGCATGTTTGATGCAATTGTTCATGCTACAGGTTGAGGTATAGGTTTGGTACATCATTGATGCACATGTTCATGGTGCATGTTGAGGTATAGGTTGGTGCATCCTTTATGCACCCATTTATGGTATAGATTGACTATATGTTGTTTGGTACAGGTTGGTGCATGGTTGATGCACTTGTTTATGGTACAGGTTGATTATAGGTTGATGCACATGTTGATGCATGATTGATGCATGGTTTAGGTTATTTGTACAGGTTGTTTGGTGTAGGTTGATTGGTACAGGTTTACAATAGTATATTTCACAGTGATATTGTGACATTGGTTTCATCATTATACTTATACGTCAGGGAGGCTGGACGGGGAAATGATAGGTGGCTGTAGAAACCTTCCAGTTGTAGCCAAAGAACATAGGGGGTTGTATCCTCCTTCTAGTTGTAGTCAAAAAATTGGGGAGTTGGAGATTCCCTTGGGTTGTAGCCTGATAAATTAGGGGGTTGGAGCCTCCTTCCAGTTGTAGCTGGAAAAAAAAGGAAGTTAGTGCTTCCAATGAATGCAATTCTTTAAGACATGTAAGAAAAAACATTATGTGGTTTTCTCCCTCTTTGGGTTTCCACATAAAAACACTGGTGTATTATGTATGTGTACGATTGTTCATTTGTTCAATGTTTATTTACTTTGTAATTATTGGATGATAATGATACATTTATATAACACTTGCATTTTATGGTGAAAAAGGTTTAAATTTCTCTATTAATAATTCACCCCCCCTCTCAGTAATCCAACAATTGGTATCAGAGCAGGTTCCTTCAGGAAACAGTTTAACCACTGGAAGGAGATCATGGATTATTCTAAGAATGGAGTACCAATATTTAATGGTCAGAATGGTTTTATGTATGAGATGTGTAGCATAAGGATGAAAGTATTTTTACAGGGACAAATACATTATATTTGGCTATCAGTTGTTATAGGATATGATAGCTCAAAAAGGGAAAAGACTACAACCAAGAAGTAATTGAAGAAGAATAACAAAATAGAAATGGATTTCATCTCAGAAGGATTGCCTAATCTAGTAAGAGAAAAGGTTGGTAAATATTTATCAGCAAAAGAACTTTGAAATAAGTTACAAGACATATATTCTTCACCCATCTAAGTTTCATAAAATTCCAAAGAAGATGCATGTACATAACAAGAAGAAATATTCTCATCATGTTAGACAGATTCAGAAGAGGAAGAGTATGAAGAATCAGAAGTTGATTAGAAAGAACAATTGATCAGTGCAATTGAATATCTAAAGAAAGAAAGAGAAGAAAAAAAGTCATCAAATAAAGAATTGATGAACCAAAAGGATTGTGTTCAAGGTTTTGAAAAAGATCAGTAGATCATGAAGAATTTAAGAAGTCAGCTAGAAGAGGTGAGAAAAATTGAAGAAACTCCAGAGCATCAAAAGCAATGTTTAGAAGCCAACATAACAACAGAAAATGAAGAAGCATAAAAGAGAGAAAATATACTAATGGATCATCTCAAGGAAATAACCGATGACTTAAAGAAACTTGAGAAAGAGTTTGGTCAAGAAGAGAGGAGACTCGAAGAAGAAATGATTACATTGAAAATCTAACTTGAAGAAGCAAAGAGAACAGAAGAGGTCATGAAGTCTCAAATAATGAAGAAATAAGAAGAGGTTGATAATCTTGAAGAAGAATTTTTCACACTGAGAGTAAAAAACATCAAGCTTAACAAGAACATTGAAGAGACAGAAACATCCACATCAGTTGTAGAGAATGAATAGAACCATTCTACATTGCTAGAAAAGAAGAATGAAGAAAATAGAAAGAGTTATGTAGAAGTACTCTAAGGAAGGAATAATGGTCAACCATAATCTAAGAAAACTAATAAAGATACATCCTCAATAATACCATCCATGTTCAAGCCACAAAGAAGCTTCAATCATGATCATGATCAGTCAAGGAAGAAGTTCATAAGGACTACACCACAAAGAAGATCATTCACTCCCAGGTATGGAAATTTCTTTTGTGGTCATTGTTTTTATTGTAATAGCTTTGGACATAAGGTTGCAGATTGCAGGGATTATAAAAGAAATGTTCAAGCAAGAAATGCCTATGTGACCCCATGTAGCATTGAATGGTACAAATGTCATAACTATGGACACATAGCTCGTGATTGTAGAAGTGTGATAGATACTTCCATGAAAGAGAACATTGATATCAGATATAAGAAAGTATGGATAAGAAAACAAGAAGAATAGGTGAACAAAGACCACGTACTAGAGATTGCAATATTGGCAATAAAACAAGAAGAAGAAAATTCTATAGAGAAAAATAAAGATGT
>JASDQU010105254.1:117994-131552 GCA_032191745.1 Picea mariana
AAAAGTACACTTGCACCGACTCCTTCACATGACAGAGCACCGTCAAAAAATATTTTCCAGATCCCTGTACTATGCATATTTTCTGAATCTTTCTCGTCTATGCAGTTTTCTTCTGTGCAACTATCTATACCATCATCAAAAGACAAAATACAATTTCCTAGATCTTGATCAACAACGTAAATAGGAAAATTGTTAGGATTCTGAGGATCGCTCATGGTATAGGCTAGCCTCGTTTCCCTATATAACCTAGTAAGTTGCCCACCAAATACATGAATTGTGGCATAAGTCATGTCCAATTGAAGGGATCCCCCAAGTTTGGCTCCCCACGACCTTGATAACAGTAATCCATATTTTGGGGGGATATCAACAATAACTACATCCATCAGAACACTTTTGACTGGGACCTGTGCAAGGGTGACTACTAAATCTTTTATCATACCTAAGCACTTGACTCTTCTTGAATCAAAAGAGTAGAGATCTCCGTAAGGTCGGGTGATCTCGAGGCCTAGTATATCCATAACAGCTTTGGGCATCACATTATGTGAAGCTCCAGAATCTAGCATGCAGTTATGCAACAGTCGATCATGCACATTTAGAGTGATATAGAAAGGGGCAACAATGTCTCTGGCGCCCTCGAAATGTGGACCGAAAGTGATATTTGGCTTGTCATCTTCCAAATTTATTTCGTCTGATTAACTTTCTTGGTCCGAACAACCTATCACCTTGGTTATCTGTTTTCGATGTGTAGGTTTTTTTTTCTAATTCAACTAGCGGAATTGGTATTTTGATCCTATTTATTTCATTTTCGACACTAAAACCACCGCCACCTTTGTCCGTTTCTCTGGTTAAAACCTCGAGGTATTTCTTCTCTAACTTATTTGTCTGAGCTGATTTATTACTCATGAGCTTACTTACCAGTGAGGGTGTTTCAGCTATCTTGATTTCCTTAGTTTAGGTCTCAACTTCCTTTGTTTTGAGGTTCAACGAGTCTGCCTCCTTTGTTTTGTTGTTATACGTTTCAGTCTATTTCGGGCCAGGCACATATATTTCACCTCTAGGGAGAATTTTCTTCGGTGGAGGAATTGATGTAGGTTTGTTTTTAGACCTCAAGTTATACCTTGCTTGGACCCCAGTTGTCATGGAATCAAACATTTCTTGGCATACAACGAAGTCATTGTTGTTTATATCATCTTCTTCATTTGATGGTTGGGGTGTGTTCAACGACCTCTCATAATATTCTTTAGTTACATAGTGATGAGTGCAGTCGTCGCCCAAATTTGTCACGTCTTCCTCAAGTCCCTCGAAATCTTCCAGGTCATTTCCTCCTATAAAATTTTCATTTTTTAAAGGGGTTTGGATTTTCTGATCTTCATTTTTAACCTTCCTTTGTTGATTTTGAGGGTTGGGGTTTCTTATAAATTCTCTTTTAATGAAAGGATCACTCTTGGATTGGTCTAGATCCATTTTGGAAATCTTATTCGACAATTCTTTAATTACCCTAGACATATCATCCTTTTTGTCATCTGTAGATCTATTAGATCCTAAGGGTCCCGCTTGTTCCCTAAAACGTCTGGTTTCTCTGTTCCCCGTTTCTATCCTAGCTTTCAACTTACCAGAGGCCATCATGTTAGATTCAATTTCTACAACATCATCCTACATTCAGGTTAAGGTAGCCCCCCTCCTTTCTCTTAAGAGAAGAGAGAAGTCAGGTTCGAAAGCTCCTGCGAAGGTTACTTTGGCTACAGGTTGGGAGGGTTTGACTTCGGATGGGATCTTATTATACAGTTTATTAAATATTTGGATAAATTCCATCACTGTTTATGAATTTATTTTATTTAAAGATCTGAACTCGGTTAGATAATATAAATGGTCTTTTCTCTCACCCCATTGTCTAAGAAAGGCATCTTCTAAGGCATCGTACGATAGGATGGACCCTGCGGGAAGGCTTCGAACCAGGTTCGTACCTGTCCTTCAAAAGTTTGAACAAATAATATCGAATAAATGTCTTCGTGTTCCAGACCTAGAATATCAACGAATTGATCGAAGAAATTTATATATTCGGCTGCAGTCAAGTCCCCCTCCCCTGTAAATTTCGGTAAATTTTTTATATAATTTCCAGGAAGGTTATGAAGAGGCGCGGGTAGAACTAAAGGTGCATATCTTGCAGCTACTTTAGTGAAAACTCTGGGGGGCGGGGGAGGCGCTTGGACCCCTGCTCCTCCTCTGGCGGCTGCCATTGGTATTACCTGACGGGGATAGGGTGTGTTATATAGCAGGTTCTGGAAGACTAAAAATGGATTCTTAGCTTCTTCAGGAGATGAGAGAAGCGAATACGAGTGAACGGAGACGCGAGGACTTGGCTCTTTGGATTTGTAGGAGACGTAATCAGGGGATCCCGTGGGTGTGATATTTGAGTATATAGTATACTCTTCGAGACTTGGTGAGGTCGGGAAGTTTGAAAGGAGAGTCGGCGGGATATCAACTACTGATAAATTTACTGCTGGGTTTTTACCTTTGTGTCCGACAGAGGTTTTCGGAAGGATTTCACTTTTAACCACAGAGCTGAATAAAAATGAATTAGTGGTTTCAGGAGGTGTACTATGCAAAGTTGAAGGTTCACAAGAACTTTTGGTCTTTTGCTGCGGGTGTTTAAGCTGATAGACTGCAGTAGTCGGCTTAAGAGAACATCTAGCTTTTAGTATTTTTTCGGGATCTGAAACAGGCGTGGTCTGCTTGTTCTCTGGGTTTTGTTTGGTATACCTTCAACCGGATGCCAACTTACTTATACGTAGAGTTTCCAAGTGAAAGATAAGAAAATACTTTTAGAAAGTGCTCTCTCTTTGTTCATTATCAAAGGGTGAAACTTTAAAATATGTCATTCTTCCTAGGGAAAAGGTTTTGTAACTTCGTCCCCGACAACGACGCCAAAAAGATGTTGTTCTGGAGTCTGTACTTAAGGCTTTAAAAAGTACAGTGTCTAGGCATCCGAAAGTTAGTAAGATGTAAAAAGGAGGAGGGTATACCTTCGGAAAAGGAAGCTAGGGTTGATTTCTAGGTTGTCACTGCCTGGCTTCCAACTGTTCCTGGATGTTTATATCCCTTTCAATTGCAGCCCATGAACGTTCAAGTTCTACCCAGGTGTTAGCCATTTTAAGTATAATATCAAAGAGATTTAAAGCGATATGGGTTTGATCTGTCAAGCCGGGTTCAATATTGGGTTGTCTTACAATAGGGACAGTCATAGAGGAACAAAAAAATTTAAAGAACTCCAATTTTTTTTATGCTATATCAATTTGATTTTATAAAAGAGAACTTTAGAAATCAATATTAAAAGCAAATTGCAAACCAAAATCCTTTTTCCGTAACTGCGTTATATTTGAAATAAAAGGTGTATGAATTATGAGAAAAACATTAAGCTGTTTATAGAATAAGGATCCTATAGAGAGGGAATCTCACCCTGTAAACAGAAGAAGAAAATAAGGTAAGAAATGGTCTGATGAAGCATAAAATATGACAACCTAAATATTTACAAGTCTTGTACCTGCTAGTAGCCGATACAGAGGAAAAAATGTAAACAATAGATAGCTAAATATTAATCACTGAAGTAGAAGTTTTACTAAATTGCAATGCAACATTCATCAGATATATGTAAGTGAAATAAGAATGAATATGAAAAAAAAAAAGAGAACACACTCATAACACAGTAGTGATGGAATTAGGAATCTCCAGATTGCTTTGTATTAAGTCTCGAAAAGAGACAGTCTCTATTACAATTAATCAAAAAGGTCCAACCCTTTTTTCTTTCTTCAAAATGTATATTTATACAAATTTTTAGGCACTGGAATCTCAATAGTTCCACAGGTTTTTGGTTACAATCAAAAGGAGTCGAAACGTTTCATTTCTTTATCTATGTTTTCATATGGTACCCGAAACCCGCCTCTTCGCATGCTCCTTGCAAATAAAACACTTCTCCACCAACTATGATATCAACTTAGATGGCTCTGCTTGATTATTTGCCTAAAAAATATAACAGTCTTTTATCAATAGCGACAACTTTCCTTCCACCTGTTGATCTTTAGCATTGATAGAGCATAACAGTATACTTGGTTTAATTAACCATTTGTCTATTTGCACTATGTCTGTTTGAGCTATTTGTGATATTTCGGCTAAGTCTCTTTCTTCCTTTTCCTTGATATTAAGCATATATTTAGATGTATTTATCTGACCCAGTATCTCCATGCCACTTTCACCATCGGAACCCAAACAAATCTCACTTAACAAATCGAAACGTTCGTCGCAAGATTTCTTTAGCTTCATAACTTGTTGTTTACCTTCGGATATATTTCACTCCCATTCTTTCAACAAGATATTACCCCTGGTCTGCTTTGCGATGGGAAAACTAGAACTACTGCTTGTTTCCCTTCTTGTTGTGGCTATAATAGCCTCCTGGAACGCCACCCGAGCTGCTTCAACATCCCTTTCTTTAAGAGAGAGGTTTTCCAACACCTAATCAATGAGTTGGAAGCTGCTTTGAATTGTTTCTACTTTAACAAGAAGACTCTGCTATGCCGCTGATAACCTTTTTCTGATCTCTATTGACTGGGATTGAAATATCCTGATATCGATTACCTGGATTTCGACGAATTCTAGTTTGGCCTAAAGCTGGTCTATGAATTCTCCTTGCTGGCTTATTTGAGTCTAACTCGTCTGAACCTTCAACTGTGTCTGTTCGAGATCAACTTTAAGCTGCTCGATTTCTTTTTGATCTTCTATTCTTGCTTTCTCTAAAGTCGCACTTGCCCGATCTTTAGCAGCAACCTCTACTGTGGCTAGTTTAGCCTCTAGTGTCTTGATCAAATGATTTTTTCATTTTAGATGATCTTTTAGAGTCCCGACTAAATATTGGTTCGCCGTGGCAAAAGCACCCAATGTTCCTACTATTTGCATCGCGAATTCTACTTTCTTCATATTTTTCCCATCAGTTAAAATTTTAAATTTCTTATAGACAATACCTGAATCTTGGTAGAGTTCTTGTCTCACAACCACTTTCCTCTTTTTATCGAAGAAGAATTCATTCAGAGGTAGCTCTTCAACTGATATAGGGGTTAATTTTTCACCCAAAATCCAACCTGCGTTCGGGATTTCTTTTGCAGACTTTAGGGGGGTAATGGAGGCGATGGGATTGCCAACCTGTTTAGAAGATTTCCTGGGAGTAATGACCAACGTTGACTCACTTGGAGGACCGGAAGCCTCGGCTTCCTGTTTCATCCCCTCGACTTTCTCTTCTTTATCCTGTTGTTCTTCTTGGCCGGGTGGTGAACCTTTAGAGCCTCCGGCTTCTGTTTGTTGTTCCTCTACTATCGCCGGATCTTCACCCCGTAATACTAGAGGAAGGCAACTTCACCTATGCTCTTGGAATATGACAACATCGGCCCGCTCTTTGGGCGACAGGGCTTTTATTCAAGCCAAAACCTCATCATAAGATTTCACACCTCGGAAAATATCATCATGAGGCGAATTCTCGTGCTCAAATATTTTAAGGCCACAATTGGCCAAATGATTACTTATGACCCTGTGTGGATCGTGTTTCTTGAATTTGATATGAACCAAATTTATATCTTCTAGGGCTACTGCCTCAGCCTTTGCATGCCCGAAGTCTAATAATGAGTAGGTGTTTAAATGAACAGGAAAAGGTGGCCATACCTTTTTTTGAAAACCCTTTCAGTTCTTTACCTATACCGCCGATTACGGTTTGCCTGGTGATCTCGCGACAAGCCAACCTGTCGGGTATAAGTAAGGGTAAAGCATGCAGAGGGACGTAAGCGCCAAAAACCCTGATGTATGAAAATTCTTTCTCCACATACCAATCGACCACTCTGCTTAAATTTACCGTGCTTCTATCCGATATCCTGGGTGGCGGATTATCGAAGATGGCAACATGCATCAGTACCATTACCCAGTTGAAGATTTCGTATACGAAATCCGAAGCCTTATTCTCCCAAAGATTAGAATGGTATACATGGACTGGCTCAGCATCCGATGGATCCCAACTCCAATTCATCAAGGGAAAAGGCGTCATGGAACATACTGCGTCCATGAGATATGCAGACATAAAAAATGAAGCAGCTTTCCCGCTCTCTTTTTGCGTCCGATATTCTGTAATCCGACTGGTCAGGCCATCTGATAACATTTTGGCCCAGTTGAAAGAAGAGACTTCTGCTACTGAGTATATCAAGGGCACCCATTGGAGGAAAAAATGCGTGGTGTCTTCCCTCCCGTACAATCTACAGGTCATCATCGCTACGTATTTGAACTGTGGTTCCAAAGAAGATATGGAATAAATTCCATTGTTGTCTTCCCTGAACTTCGTTGGGTGTGAGACCCAATCCTTAATCAAATCAGATAAACTTTTCACGTATTTCTCACATTCCTTCTGTTTAAAACCATCTAGAAACTCTGCACTGTACGTGGAGTCTGACGTGGGTGGTAATTTGTACATCGCTTGTAAGTTTTCTGGTCTAAAGGTCCCAACAATGACCTTTTGCTCGTTGATGATGGTTCTGGTAGGGATGTCTACATGATCCAATGGCCATCGGATCATGTCATAGTAAGGTATAAGGCGTGGCCTGGCCGCTACTTTGTGCATATCTGCCTGGACAACGATCTTGTATTTGGTATTCATGTCGTCTTTCTCATTGTCACTAGAATCGTCTGAACAGTTCACCACATCTGATTGAAAAACCTCTGAGACATATGACCAGGTTTGCACGGAATCAACGCTCCGAGGTGAAGTATCCGAAACATTATCAGAACCTTGTCCTGAAACCTCAGTGCTTGCCTTGGATGCTTTTTGTGGGGCCATGACAGGGGATTGCAACTTAGCTCTTCTGCAATAAAAATGCGTATACATATAGAAGTTAGCTTACTGAGAAAAAATTCTCTGTGTGGGATAGAAATGAACTTTATGAATAAAATAGGAAGCAATAGATATATATCTTCAAACATTTAACACATCGATTTCCTTTCGAACAGAACGGTCCAATCATATTTAGATAGATATTTTGGAAATAAAAACCATATCCTTACTTTGTTGTTTCACCTTATTTCCAATTAATGCCATAAAATTCGACGGTTCGTGGGACAAGCTGGCGCAAGGAACATTTGAAATTACCTCGTAAACTGCACGTTATTATCATTTGCATCAAACATTGATTATGGTTGGCTTGGTTTCCTTAATCAGGATTTAAATCAATCATTTCGGCGTTCGCCGTATCGAGATTTTCAACTCTAACCTTTCAACCCTCTAAAATCTGAGATTGCGATGATTATACTTAATTAAGCAAGGATGTAACTAGGATTAAGTGTTTTAATTGATTACGCTTTAATTTATATCGCGACTTCGCGGCTCAGAACTTCAAAGGTATTGTTTCTGGGAGGAAAGTATGCCGAGTCACGAAATCTCGAGGAACTTAAATCATGGTCAAGACTAATCAACCTTGACTCTAACCCGAGTTACTTAGGTAAAATTTTCGTGGCTTTGTCTTTCGGAGTTTTAGCGGTAATGTTTTAGGAGAGAGTGAACACTCAGATGAAAAATCCCGACAACATTTGACTGGGGTTTTCATGGTCCCACTCTTAGCTTTCACCTAAGGTAAGCTTTTGAAACTTTTCGTGACCTCGCACATTGGGGTTTGTAAATCTTGTGACTTGTAACTCCCGAAGAGCGATATTCCGAGGTACGAAGAGCAACAACCTTCGTGTAATGATAAAAAGTGGTAACTTATGAAACATCACATCCCCCACTATTTCGCATGTCGAGAGTACTGAGATTTTCAGTAGGTGAATTTCACGAAGCGAAAAAGAATTTAAGAACCGACATTTGACCTTTAAAATAAATTTGAACCAAAAAATAAAAAGGCAGCTCCAACACTTGGTACATGGTTGGTGGCACTTGTTAGTATTATTGTTGACACATGGTTTATGGATGACGTAGCATACTTGTATTGGTATATATTAGAAGCACATATTTATCTTGGTGATGATTATGAGTTGTTGTGTTATGCTTGGTTGATGCACATATTTGAGAGTTGTCTTGGTGATTGATCTTGGTGAGTAGATCTGATTTGGTTGATCAGACTGATCAGACAGGTTGTTGTGATAGGTTGTTTGGAAAAGTTCTTGTGACATGTTATTTGTATAGGTTTGGTGCATGGTTGATGCACTTGTTCATGGTACATATTGAGGTACATGTTTGGTGCATGGTTGATGCACTTGTTCATGGTACAGGTTGAGGTATAGGTTGGTGCATGGTTAATGCACTTGTTTATGGTGCATATTGGTGCATGGTTGATGCATTTGTTTATGGTACAAGTTGATTACAGGTTGAGGTACAAGGTGATGCATGGTTGATGCATGGTTCAGGTTGTTTTGTGCAGGTTGATTGGTACAAGTTTACAACAGTATATCTCACAATGATAGTGTGACAGTGGTTCCATCATTCTACTTCTACGTCAGGGCCGTTGTATGGGGCAAGGACAGGTGATTGTAGCCACCTTCCGGTTGTAGCTGGAGAACATGGGGGGTTGTAGCCTCCTTCTAGTTGTATCCAGAGAATTAGGGACTTGTAGCTTCCTTCAGGTTGCAACCTAGAAACTAGGGGGTTGGAGCCTCCTTCCAATTGCAGCTGGAAAACAAAGGAAGTTGGTGCTTCAAATGAATGTAATTCTTAAATACATATAAGAAAACACATTTCGTGGTTTTCTCCCACTTTGGGTTTCCACGTAAAACACTGGTGTACTCTGTATGTGTGTGATTTCTCATTTGTTCATTGTTTATTTACTCTGCAACTATTGGAAGATAATGCTACATTGATATAACACTTGAATTTTATGGTGAAAAAGGATTAAATTTCTCTATTATTGATTCACCCCCCCTCTCAGTAATCCAACAATTGGTATCAGAGCAGGTTCCTTCAGGAAACAGTTTAACCACTGGAAGGAGATCATGGATTATTCTAAGAATGGAGTACCAATGTTTAATGGTCAGAATGGTTTTAAGTATGAGATGTGGAGCATAAGGATGAAAGTATTTTTATAGGCACAAGGAAATTATTTTTGGCTATTAGTTGTTACAAGATATGATAGTTCAAAAAGGGCAAAGATTGTAGCCAAGAAGGAATTGAAAAATAATAACAAAATATCAATGGATTTCATCTGGGAAGGATTACCTAATCCGATAAGAGAAAAGGTTGGTAAATGTTCATCAAACAAAGAACATTGGGATAAGTTACATGACATATATTCTTCACCCATCGCAGATTTAGAAAATTCAAAAGAAGATGCAGATACTTAACAAGAACAAATATGCTCATCATGTCAGACAGATTCAGAAGAGGAAAAGTATGAAGAAGCACAAGTTGATTACAGAGAAAAATTGATCAATGCAATTGAATATCTAAAGAAAGAAAGAGAAGAAAACAAGTCATCCAAGAAAGAATTTATGAAGCAAAAATAAAGTGTTCAAGGTTCCGAAAAAGATCAGCAGGTCATAAAGAATTTAAGAGCTCAACCAGAAGAGGCCAGAATATTTGAAGAAACTCTAGAATATCAAAATAAAAATTTAGAAGCCAACATAGAAGCACAAAAGGAAGAAGCATAAAAGAAAGGAAAGATAGTGATGGATCATCTCAAGGAAAGAACCAATGACTTAAACCAACTTGAGGAAGAGTTTGGTCAAGAAGAGAGAAGACTGGAAGAAGAAATAATTACATTGAAAATCCAACTTGAAGAAGCAAAGAGAACATAAGAGTTCATGAAGTCTCAGATAATGAAGAAAAAAGAAGAGGTTGAGAATCTTGAATAACAAGTTGTCACACTAAGAGTCAAAATCATCAAGCTCAACAAGAATATTGAATAGACAGAAACATCCACATTAGTTGTAGAGAATGAAGAGAAGCACTCTACATTGCTAGAAAAGAAGAATGGAGAAAATAGAAAGAGTTATGCAGAAGTACTCAAAGGAAGAATCATGGTCAACCAGAATCTAAGAAAACTAATAAAGATACATCTTCAAGAAGATCATCCATGTTCAAGCCACAAAGAAGCTTCAATCATGATAATGATCAGTCAAGGCAGAAATTCAGAAGGACTACACCACAAAGAAGATCATTCACTCCCAGGTATGCAAATTTATTTTATGGTCATTGTTTTTATTGTACTAACTTTGGACATAAGGTTGCAGATTGCAGGGATTATAAAAGAAATGTTCAAGCAAGAAATTCCTATGTGTCCCCACGTAACATTGAATGTTACAAATGTCATAACTATGGACACATAGCTCGTGATTGTAGAAGCATGATCGATACTTCCATGAAAAATAACACTGATATCAGATATAAGAAAGTATGGATAAGAAAACAGGAAGAACAGGTGAACAAAGACCATGTCCCAAATATCGCAAGAGTGGCAATAAAACGAGATGAAGAAAAATCTATAGAGAAAAAGAAGGATGTCAGATATATAAAGGTTTGGAAAATAAGTGAAAGAAAATAAGGACAAATAAATAAGGAACAGGTTCAAGAGATTGTACTTTTAGGTATCGTAGTGAAAGATGAATCCATAGACAGAAAATAAAGAAGTCAGAGCTCAGAGAGATGATGAATCTACCAATGAATATGATGATGAATACACATCAAAGCATGAATTGTTCTGAGCCATTCGTCTTAGAGACTCCCAGGTAATATGAATATTAGAGAGGGGAGTCTATGCGATAGTTGTGATAGACCAAAGAATCATCCTTCGAGAAGCTTGCAAATTTTGAGAAGACAGATCCATAGCAGTTAGTTAGTAGAAGTACATTTTGATAGATTAATCAAGACTTCATGATAGTATAGTGATAAATGGGTCAACATTATGGACAGTTGAGCAAGTAGAGTCTTGGACAGTATGGACATAGATGGATTTGTAAGAATACTTAGCAGGTTTGGATAAATATATGAAAGTGGATGAGAGCATGGACTCATATATTGGTTTAGAGAGTGGTTCAGAGACAAAGGAACATTATCATAATGGATGATAATTACACAGGAAATGGCTCAAACAATGCTAATGGATTCCAAATTGACAGATATTTTTTGGACACATGTAGTGCATACAACGGTTCACATTCAAAACAGAGTAATGCTCATAAACAACAATGACAAAACTCCCTACGAACTATGGAAAGGAAATGTAGACAACAACCTCTACATCAAGGTAACTCAAGGTAGTATTTTATTAATTGAAATTTATATTGATGATATTTTTTTTGAAGTACCAATGACAGATTAAGCCAAAAATTTGCAAAGGATATGCAAAATGAATTTGAAATGCCATTACTTGGAGAACTATCCTTATTTCTGGGTCTTCATATATGTCAAAGCAACCAAGGAATTTTTATTTCTCAAACTAAGTATATCAGAGAAATGCTAAAGAAGTTCAGAATGGAAGATTGCAAACCATTTATCACTCCCATGCAAATCAGTTGCAAGTTGAGCAAAGATGATTCAAAGTCTACATATCAAAGGCAATACAAGTCAATGATTGGTAGCTTATTATATGTGACAACATCCAGACTAGATGTAATGCAGGCAGTTGGACAGGTGGCATGATTTCAAGAAGCACCAAAGGAATCACATGTATTAGCAGTGAAGAGGATTTTCAGATATCTCAAAGGAACAAAAGAGTTTAGATTATGGTATCCAAACGAAAATGATCTATCACTTATTGCCTACACATATGCAGATTGGGCAGGTTGCATTGATGACCGACAAAGCACTAGTGGAGCAACATTCTACTTGGGTGTGTGTGTTTAGTATCATGGTTAAACAAGAAACAATCATCAATATCCTTATCTACAACCGAGGTAGAGTATATTGCAACAAAAACATGTTGTACACAGGTTTTATAGATGAAACAAACTATGAAAGATATATAGGTTGAGAATGATGAGCCCATTCCAATCTATTGTGATAATACAAGCGTCATCAGTATCTCAAAGAACCTGATGATGCACTCCAAGACGAAGCACATTCCAATAAAGTATCACTTTGGGAACAAGTTGCAGAAAAGAACATCAGAGTTTAATATGTGGGCACAAAAGAACAGCTGGCAGACATCTTTACAAAACCGCTTCCACGGGAAGCCTTTGAGTATCTTCACGAGAGACTAGGAGTAATTTCTACTCCAAAATGAATGCTTTTGAATGCTTATCTTATATGTCTTATATTTACATGAGGAATCACCATAAAGAGGACAATTCAGGTTGGAAGATCAGTTTCAGGAAGAGTTTAGTCAGGGGGAGTATCCCCAAGGACAGTTCAGTTAGGGGGAGCAACCCCAGATGGAAAGATACCTTTTCCATTGATGAAAAAGGGGGAGATATTTATCAGATGCAAAGGTAAATGCTTGGAGAAAGAGCACAATGACATGGTTCCAGGGGGAGCATCCCCAAAGGGAGATACCCTTTTCCATTGATGTCAAAGGGGGAGAGATAGAAACATTTATGAGGAGTATAAGCATGAATGTTATCATGACTAACTGTTTCCATCAATTTTGGTGTTGCCATCAATGCCAAAGGGGGATATTGTCAGACAATTGGCTTAAGTTGGTGGATAGTTGGTATGGATTGTTGGTTTTCATTGATGTAAACCATTGGAGAGTGATATTGTAGATTTATGTCAACCCTTGGTGATTGATGTCAACCCTTGGAGAAACTCCGGTAGAAAATTCCGGTAGCACAAAGGTTTGGGTAATGGACCCAAGGTTGTTTCATGTATAATGGTGTGATTTTTAATATATTTAAAGGTAATACTATTCTATATGGACAATACATGTCATTCCATTTCCATTGGTATGTGTAACATCACATAACTCCTCACGGTTAGAGAGTTATGGCCATGAGAAGTTGGAGAACCCAGGTTTGGGTAATGGACCCAAGTTTGTTTGATGGATAACGGTATGAGTTTTGATATATTTGAAGGTAATACTATTCTATATGTATATTACATGTCATGCCATTTCCACTGGTATGTGAAACGTCACATAAATCTTCACGGTTAAAGAGTTATGACCATGTGAAGTTGGAGAACCCTCATGAGTCATCTAGAAGCCCCAAAAGGTCAAAGTAGTCAAAGTGGTTTAAGAGATTTTTAGAAGGTAAATAATAAAGTGAAGTGATGAGTGTACTATAATTCAAAGTGAATACAAAATAAATTATTTAAATAATAAAGTTAATGGAGAAATTACTAAATTGACAAGTGGTTAGAAGTAGGTTAGCCCTAAAATAAGGAAAGTGGTTTAAGATGGTTAGAAGGTAACCCCTTGAGGTAAAGTGAAGTGATGAGTATACTATAAGTCAAAGTGGATACAAAATAAATTATTTAAATAATAAAGTTAATGGATAAATTACTAATTGGACAAGTGGTTAGAAGTTGGTTAACCCTAAAATAAGGAAAGTGGGTTAAGATGGTTAAAAGGTAACCCCTTGAGGAAGCTACATGAAAGTATAAATAAGAGGCAAG
>JASDQU010105254.1:139505-150315 GCA_032191745.1 Picea mariana
TTTTTTTTAATGTTGTTTTTTTTTTCCAAATTTGGGTTTTGATTATATAATTTTAAATTTATTTTTTTCATGGTATTATGTATTATGTTGTGTTTGGAGTGATAAAGTAAGATTTAAAAAGTAAGCATTTAAGGGTTGATTTGATGATTTTGTTTGCAATAACGATGATTTTGATTACCACTTTAAAAAAAAAATGAATACCCCAAATTTAAAATGGGTGCTACCAGTAGCAGTACATTTCAATTTGATGGTTGATTTTGAGGTTTTGGTTTTAATGATACCGACTGCTAAAAATAATATTTCAAAATATATATAAATTTATCATTTTGAAAAACAAAAAAAAATATGTAACGTCATTTTTTTCATTTAGGTGTCGATTTGAAGGTTTTTCTGAGCTATTGTATGAGTTTTGAAGGCCATGTTTAAAAAATGTTGTACTTTTGCCCCATTAGAAAAAATGGTGCTACCGGTAGCACTACTTTTTTAATTGGGGGTTGATTTTCATGTTTTTTTTGGAATCATATGGGTTTTTTGGGCCAGAGTTCTTGTTTTGAGGTCACAATTCTCATTAAGTTGGTAACTATGTTCTAAGTGTTGCCATCAATGTTGGTGTTGCCATCAATGCCAAAGGGAGAGATTGTTAGATAGTTGGATTAGGTTGATGGACAGTTGGAATGTATTGTTGGTTATCATTGATTTCAGCCATTGGAGTGTGATATTGTAGATTGATGTCAATCCTTAGTGATTGATGTCAACCCTTGGAGAAAGTTCGACATCGAATTCTGGTAGCACAAAGGTTTGGGTAATGGAACCAATGTTGTTTCATGTATAATGGTATGAGTTTTAATATATTTTAAGGTAACACTATTATAGATGGATATTACATGTCATTTGATTTCCGATGGTATGTGGAACGTCACATAATCCATCACGGTTAGAGAGATATGGCCATGAGAATTTGGAGAACCCGAGTTTGGGTAATGGACCCAAGTTTGTTTGATGGATAATGGTATGAGTTTTATATATTTGAAGGAAAGACTATTCTAGATAGATATTACATGTAATTCCATTTCCAGTGGTACGTGGAATGTGACATAACTCCTCACGGTTAGAGAGTTATGGCCTTACGAGTTTGGAGGACCCTCATATGTTGGCTCGAAGCCCCAAAATGTCAAAGTAGTCAAAGTGGCTTAAGAGATTTTAGAAGGTAAATAATAAAGTGAAGTGATGAGTGTACTATAATTCAAATTGAATACAAAATAAATTATTTAAATAATAAAGTTAATGGATAAATTACTAAGTTGACAAGCAGTTAGAAGTGGGTTAGCCCTAAAATAAGGAAAGTGGTTTAAGATGGTTAGAAGGTAACCCCTTGAGGTAATGTGAAGTGATGAGTGTACTGTAAGTCAAAGTGGATACAAAATAAATTATTTAAATAATAAAGTTAAAGGATAAATTACTAATTGGACAAGTGGTTAGAAGTTGGTTAACCCTAAAATAATGAAAGTAGGTTAAGATGGTTAAAAGGTAACCCCATGAGGAAGCTACATGAAAGTATAAATAAGAGGCAAGGCTCTCTCATTTTAATCACAATTGAGCATATTGAATATCTACAGGTGTCTGAGGTAACCAAAGGATATCTAAGAAAAATTTAAGAGAGAAGGTGAAGTAAAGAAGACCGAAATACAAGGGATGATAAATTCATTTGATGATGCTTTCTAAGGTATGTTATTTATAGGTCATCTCACCATTTTTGCAATAACTATTTTTCTAGAATGATTCAGACTGTCAAATTGATAGGCAATTTAGGAAACATATGCAATTAGTTGTGGTAGAACATCCATATTGTGGGTCATTGTAGTTTTGGAGTTACACTCCATGGAAAATAGGGTTTGTGGCTAGTCTTGAAACTAGTCTAAAACAAGTGTTTTGGGTAAAAACGTCATAACTTATTCGTAATAGATCAAAATTAAGTAAGAAAAATGTTTTTGGTTATAGTACAATTTGTAGTATTTTGTGTAAAATTCTTATATCCATACATCAAATATTTCGTGTGGGGCATGCTCTGCAAGTTCACCCTCTAGAATAAGCCAGAATTCAACAAGGTATGCCATTTTTTTTATAACTCCTTTTCTGAGAGGTTCCAAGTAGTGACACCTGGAGGAGTTGCATAAAACACACTGAAGAACATTGTTTACTATTTTTAGATCTTTATTAATTATAGGTACATATTTATGATTATTTCAAGTTGATTATAGGTTGAGATACAAGTAGATTACAGGTTGAGGTATAGGTAGTTGCATTGTTGATGCACTTGTTTATGGTATAGGGTGAATACATGTTGTTTGGTATAGGTTGGTGCATGGCTGATGAAATTGTTTATGGTACATGTTGATTACAGGTTGAGGTACAGTTCGATGCATGGTTGATGCATGGTTCAGGTTATTGGTACAGGTTGATTGGTATAGGTTTATAGAAGTATATCTCACAGTGATAGTGTGACAGTGGTTTCATTACTCTACTTATACGTTGGGGTGGTTGGATGGGGCAAGGACAATGTTGGAAGGGCTTGTAGTTTGCACAGGGAATTTTACACAGTAGGGAAATTTGCATAGTTTTCACAGGTCTTGGTTTTGTCATTATTATCAAACATTAAAATGCTAAAGGGGGAGTTTGTTGGTCAGTTTGCACAGGCACCGTGGATCATTTTTCATAGGCACGGTGGTTCCTAATTTGGAGATCAACATGTCTCTCGACATATCGAAATGAGAAACCATGACTTAATCTCCATTTCAGAGTTTCAAATACTGGGAGTTGAGGTGTCAAGAACACTGATGACAAGAATGATGAAATTGCGAAATGGGAAACCATGACATAATCTCCATTTCAGAGTTGCGGATACCAAGATTTGAAGGTGTCAAGGACACTCACGACAAGAATTATGAAATCATGAAATGCGAAATATCAGAGCATGTCAAAGACTCCATTTCGGAGTTTTGCAGACCAAGAAATCAAAGATCAAAGAAACTTTAACCTTTGAGGTAGCGAACCTCGAAATCCCGAAACAGACACATCAACAAACCATGTCAGCAAACCACGCCAGCTAAGGACACATGGCACAATCAGGCAATGATAAGTGTCAAGTTGATTCAACATTTCAGGCACATCTAAGTCACAAATCAGAGTGACACGTGGCAACTATTCGGCATGTGTCAATCCACGTGTGACATCAACAGGTTTACGTCACATCGAAACTTTCTATTTCTAGGTTTTACATAGCAAATAGAAACTCCACCTTCATGAAGTCTTGAACTCTGAAATGTCTAAAGGGACTATTGTGAGTCTCAAAAACTTGAAAGGGAAAACTCTGAAATACTATCAAACGTCCATCTTAGTGGGTTATGTGAACAATCCTATCACTTTGGAGATTTTGTGATCATGAATTTTATAATGTTGGAGTCACGATGACTCGAAGGAAAAAACATTGAAATCCTATCAGCCATTTCATTAAGAAAATAAGGGATTAGATTATGAAGTTTTGTGGACTGTTGATCTAGTTCCATTTCGGGGATTGCAACTTGGAGTGTCGAGACTCTTCACCATAGGAATGCCAAAATGTCAAAATATTGAAATGCGAAATGGAAAAATCAATGCGAGACCCTCTGCTTGTAATCCAATAGTGTTGGATAGTTGAAAATATGATCGAAGGGCTACTGTTGCTCTTCACAATTAATTTTTTAGTTACGATTCAATTAGTAGAACTGAATTCTTGAACAATTGGCATTTTAGTTGCTTGAGCATTGTTCTAGGGATTTGAGGGGTAACCAAAGGGGTTGTAGAAGATAAAAAGAAACACACAATGACTGTGTGGTGTTGGTGCGTATGGAATTAATGGTACAGTCATAGCTCTAAGGTAAAATGAATTTTTGTAAATGAATATAAAGCCAAAATAAAGTCATATAGGGACAGTGAGAAGAAATGATGATGATATAGTAGAGATCAACGGGAGTAGAATGGATTTTTGATATGATTATATAAACAGAGAGGACTTGAATGATGAATCCTTTGCCAAAGAAGATACAGAGTTGCTTTCTAGGTTCTTAGTGACAGAGAAGGATTCCATGGTGGTAGGGAGGAGCAAGGGGAGACTATAAAATTCTCTTGTACAAGTTGGTGCTTGTACATCTGAGAGTTGTAGCTTCCATTCAGTAGGTGCTGAAGAAATAGAGGTAGCATCCTCATCTGGGTTGTAGCTCAAATAAAATAAGAATGTAAAGAGGAGTTAGATCTTTCCTTTCATTCTTAAGAAGAGGTTTTTCCCTTTTGGGTTTCCTCATGAAAAATCACTGTGTCACTATTTCATTTATGTGATTGTATATTTATTGGTTAAATGTATTACTGCAAGTTAAATGTTAAAGGAATGATTTATTGATTAATAAGTAATATTCTTATAAAATGTAAGAAATTTTATACAACTGATTCATCCCCCCCCACCCTCTCAGCTGACTTATCCTATACAACAATTGGTATTAGAGAAGGTTACTTCAAGATATCAGTTTAACCACTGGAATTTTTTTATCATTCATAATGCATAAGAAGTTGAAGAATTCACAAAACATGGATTGCTTTTGTTTGATGTCCATAATTATGTTTTTTGGAGTATCAGGATGAAGTTGTTTTTACAAACTCAAGGAGTAGATATCTAGCAGGATGTATTAAATGAATATAAAGTCCCAACAACCATTCCAATAGATGCTACAGGTAAGAGACTCTATGAGAGTAATTCCAAAGCTATGTATGCAATACTAAGAGGTCTAGCAGGGCCGGAATTTATTAAAGTTATGCATTGTGCATCAGCAAAAGAAATATGGGATAAATTGAAAAATGTATATGAAGGAGACACTAAGGTAAAGAGTGTTAAGCTACAATCATATATAAGTCAATTTGAAAGCCTGAAAATGGAAGAATCTGAAGAGATAGCTACCTACTTTCTTCATATTGATGAAGTTGTTAATACCATGAGAGGTCTAGGAGAAACAATTAATAATAATAATATTGTGCAAAAGGTACTTAGATCACTTATTGCAAGATTTGATTCAAAAATATCTTCATTAGAAGAAAAAATGGATCTTGATACTTTAGAAATGGATGAATTACATGGAATACTAACATCATATGAGATGAGAACCTCTGGTGAGAATTCTTTCAACAAAGAAGCATATTTCAAGGTAGCAAAGAAAGATAAGAAAAAGGTTGAAGCATAAATCAGTAGTCATGAGGAGTTAGAAGGTGATGTGGAAGAAGAAAATTTTGTTAAAAATCTAAAAAGAGGTACTGGCAAGTATAAATGTAAGCATCCTTTGAAATGCTTCGGTTGTGGTAGAATATGAAATTTTGCATCTAAGTGTCCTTACAATAAGCATACTGATAATGCAGAATATAGTGATTGAAAACCTAAGGAATTCAAGAATAGACATAAGAAGTTTTTTCAAAGAAAAACTTACAAAAAAAAAAAAATTGTGTATAAAAGATGATAGTGATATTTCAAAATATGGTGAGGGTGATGACAGTTCAAATGTACAAAATTTTATGGCTATGGAAAAACATGATGATCAGTCTGGTGAAGAAGAAGAAAGTGAAGTTGATCTAGAAGTTGAACTAGTAAGTGATTTAAGTGAACTACGAAAAGTGAGAAGGGAATGCAAACATTTTAAAAGATAAATTGAGAATCTAGAATTTGAATTACAGAAATCAAATGGTTTGAATGATAGCACTAAAATCATGGTAGTTGAATTAAAACTTAAAATAGACGAGGCTAGAGTGACTAAAGAAGCTCTAACTAAAATGCTTACAGAAAAGGATAAGGAAAATGAAGGTTTAAAAATTGAAGTAGTCTCATTAAGAAAGAAAGTACAAGAAAATAACATGAATCGGAGTTCTCAAGTGTTGGATCAAATTATTAGTAGTCAAAGATCAACATATGATAAGACTGGAATTGGTTATAAATCTACAGTAACTAATGGATGTTCTAGTTCAAGTGTTGAGAAAGCAGGTATAGAGGATAATCNAGAAGTTATGGAAGACATCAAAACAGGTTTGAAGGCCATTGTTTCTTTTGTTATAAGTATGGACATAAGGCTGCATTTTGTAATAGTTTTTCAAGAAATATAAATGCACATAATAGTCGTGAAAGGTCTAATTTTGAATATAGAAGAGGAAATGGTAAAACTAGTCAAAACAATATGAACTACTCTTACAATAGATTTGACACCTTAAGATATGAGATTGAATGTTACAAGTGTAACAACTTTGGGCATGTGTCAAGAAATTTTCCTATGATTTTTCATAAATTTAATGAACCCACTTACATAGATCTGAAAACCAAATTTTGGAAAAAGAAAAGTGAAAATCTGAACACTGAAAAATGCACTATGGCTCTACAAGCAGAACATAAAGTAAAATGAGTTGTGGATAGTGTATGTTCAAAGCATATGATAGGTATAAAACAACTCTTTGTTTAACTAGATGAAGGAAAAGAAGGTACAGTCACCTTTGGAAATGATCAATCAACTAGGATAGTTGGAAGATGAACTGTATGTCTAAACAATAAGAAAATCATGGTTGAAAATGTCTTATTGGCTGAGGAAATGGAACATAACTTATTGAGTGTAAGTCAAACCTATGATAAAGGTCTCTTTATGATTTTTTATTCAAAAGGATATCAAATCAGGGATATAAAATCAAATAAACTAGTTGGAACAACCACAAGAACTTCAAGCAACATTTACATACTAGATGAAGAAAAAGAAAAATGTTATCTTGCGAGTGAAGATGAAAGTTGGGTGTGGCACAAAAGACTTGGACACATTAACTTTGAAAATCTGATTCAGTTGAATAAAAAGGAATCAATAAGAGATTTACCTATCATAAAGGATCTTTCAAGTTCTGTCTGCAAGCAATGTCAACATGGTAAACAAACTAGAGTTGAATTCAAAACCAAAGAACATTCAACAACTAAACCATTGGAAATAGTACATGTTGATGTCTCTGGACCTATGAGAACAACAAGGTTAAAAGGAGAAAGATATTTTCTACTATTTGTGGATGACTTTACTAGAATGACATGGATGTTTTTATTGAAAAAGAAATCTGAAACTTTTAGTTGTTTTCAAACCTTCAAAGAGTCAACTGAAAATGAATGCGACATGAAAATTAAATGTTTAAGATCAGATAATGGAGAGGAATTTGTGTCTAAATAATTCAAAAGATACTGTAAAGAAAGAAAAAATAGGACTGTTATGGAGATGGCTAGAACTATGCTCAATGAATCTAAACTAAGTAATATACTATGGCCTCAAGATGTTCATATTGTTGTTCACATTTTAAATAGAAGCTTGCTGAGAAATAATCATTTTAAGATACCGTATCAACTATGGAAAGGCATACCAACTAGTGTTAAACATTTCAAAATTTTTGGCAGTAAATGTTATATCAAAAGAGTTGACAAGCATTTGGGTAAGTTGGAATCTAGAACAGATGAAGGTATTTTAGCTGGGTATTCCTATTCAAGGAAATCTTATAAATGTTACAAATTCAGAATGAATAAAATAGTTGAAGCCATAGATTTGAAATTTGATGAGTCCTCATTTTTTAAGTCTAAATCTAAGCAAAAAAATCATCAAATATATGAGATAGATGACAAGCATAAAATGAATGATGAGGTAAGTGAAACAGAAGAAACTAAGGCTATTGACAGTGAACAATTAATTCCTACTTTGGAATAGGGCACAACTCCATCCAAAAGCATGACTCCATCAAAGACTCCAAGCAAGAGAATACAGAAAAATCACCCTGAAGAATAGATAATTGGTGACATAAATGCAGGTGTTGGAACAAGAAGTAGAAGGCAAGAATCCACCTCAACTCATGAACATGTATCTTTACTTTCTCTGATTGAACCCAAAATTTTTGAAGAAGCAATTAAAGATGAGTACAAGATGAAAGTAATGAAGGAAGAAATTAGTCAAATAGAAAAGAATAAGACATGGGAATTGGTTCCTAGACCTTTGAATAAGAATGCCATAGGGGCTACATGGGTTTTCAGAAATAAGATGGATGAAGCAGGTAAAATAACTAGAAACAAGGCTAGATTGGTTTGTAAAGGGTATGCACAGTTAGAAGGAATAGATTTTGGAGAAACTTTTTCTCATGTTGCAAGAATGGAATCCATTAGAATAATTCTAGCTTATGCAAGTTCTAAACACAATAAAGTTTACCAAACGGATGTAAAGTCTACATTTTTGAATGGTGATTTAGGGGAAGAAGTATATATGGAACAACCATATGGTTTTAAAGTACAAGAAGCAGAACAATATGTTTACATATTGAAAAAGGCATTGTATGGCCTGAAGAAAGCACCAAGGGCTTGGTATTCCAAACTTGAAAATTACTTGAGGTAGCAAGGATTCAAGAAAGTTAACACTGATAGTAATGTATATATTAAAGAAGAAAATGATAGCATGATCATTGTTGAGATATATGTAGATGATATCATTTTTGGTAGTGATGATAATGGGCTCAGTAAACAGTTTGTTGAAAGTATGCAGAAAGAGTTTGAGATGTCCATGCTAGGAGAAATGAAGTTTTTCTTAGGCTTGCAAATTACTCAATCTGATGAAGGTATTTCCATTTCTCAAACCAACTATATCAATGAAATGATTAAGAAATTTCAGATGGAATATTCTAAGCCAATCAACACTCCCATGGTTACCGGTTGTAAATTAAGTAAGCTTGATGATACTAAAGATGTTGATCAGATAGTATAAAAATCTATGATTGGTAGTCTTGTTTATGCTACTGCTACAAGACCTGATATTATACATGCAGTTTGTCAAGTTGGAAGGTTTCAGGCTTCACCAAAAACTTCTCATCTCATTGTAGTCAAAAGAATTTTGAGATATCTTAAGGGGACAACAAAGTATGGTTTATGGTATTCTACAGGTAATCAGCTTGATTTATATGCTTTCAATGATGCTAATTGGGATGGTTGTGTTGATGACATGAAGAGTACCATTGGAGCAACACTTTTTCTTGGAGGATATCTTGTAAGTTGGTCAAGTAAAAAACAATCAGTAGTGTCTCTATCTACTGTTGAAGTAGAATACATTGCAGCTGAAACTTGTTGCACTCAGGTTCTATGGATGAAACAGATGCTGGAAGATATACATATTCATTATATTGAACCTATACCTATCTTCTGTGATAATACCAATGCAATTAGTATTTCTAAAAATCCTGTTATGCATTCTAAAACAAAGCACATTCCCATTAAATTTCATTTTCTAAGAGAGCGGGTTATGTATAAAGTTATTAAAGTGGAATATGTTGGCACAACGGATCAGATAGAAGTTGCATTTACTAAACCTTTATCTAAAATGAAATTTGAAAGTCTCAGGGATCAGTTGGGGGTTTACCCTCTGTAATTTTATTTCATTCTCAAATATTGCATGGGCTTCATTATAAAAATCAGACTACACAGGTTTATTGACTATTATTGATAGGGGGAGTTGTTGCTAAAATGATACATCTTTGCATGTGATTTTCTTTGCTAAGGGGGAGTATGGTTGATTCCTTTGCCATAGATGTCAAAAGGGGGAGAAGATCTTTAAAGTTTTCCATCAATGCCAAAGAGGGATTTTGTTGGCAGGGCTTGCAGTTTGCATAGGGCAGTTTACACAGTAGGGCAATTTGCACAGTTTACACAGTAGGGAAGTTTGCATAGTTTGCACAGGGATTGATTTTGTCATTAATGTCAAACTTTAAAATGCAAAAGGGGGAGTTTGTTGGTAAGTTTTCACAGGCACCATGGATCAGTTTTCACAGGCATGGTGGTTCCTAATTTGGAGATTAGCATGTCTCTCGACATACTGAAATGTGAAACCATGACTTAATCTCCATTTTGGAGTTTCAGATACCAGGAGCTGGAGGTGTCAAGGACACTCACGACAAGAATGATGAAATTGTGAAATGTGAAACCAAGACATAATCTCCATTTCAGAGTTTCAGATACCGAGATTTGGAGGTGTCAAGGACACTCACAACAAGAATGATGAAATCGTGAAATACAAAAGATCAGAGCATGTCAAAGACTCCATTTTGGAGTTTCGCAGACTGGAAAATTAAAGATCAAAGAAACTTTAACCATTGAAGTAGCAAACCTTGAAATCTTGAAACAGACACATAAACAAACCACGTTAGCAAACCACGTCAGGTAAGGACATGTGGCACAATCAGGCAATGACAAGTGTCAAGTTGATTCAACATTTCATGCACATGTAAGTCACAAATTAGAGTGACATGTGGAAGATATTCGGCATGTGTCAATACACATGTGACGTTAGTAGGTTTACATCACATAGAAACTTTCTATTTTGGGGTTTTACATAGAAAGTAGAAACTCCACCATCACGAAGTCTCAAACTCCGAAATGATGAAAGGGACTATTGTGAGTCTCGAAAACCTGAAAGGAAAAACTATGAAATCCTGTCAAACGTCTATCTCAGTGGGTTATGTGAACCATCCAATCACTTGAGAGATTTTGTGATACTGAATTTTATAATGTTGGAGTCACGATGACTTGAAGGGAAAAATGTTGAAATCCCATTATTCATTCGATTACAAAAAGAAGGGATCAGATTATTGTTGGATTACTCAGAGGGGGGGTGAATTAGTAATAACGTAATTATAATCCTTTTTCTTCAAATGTTATATCAATTTAGAATTATTATCCAGTACTGAGCAGTAATAAATA
>JASDQU010105254.1:157841-176761 GCA_032191745.1 Picea mariana
TTCCTTCATCTCATTATTCCACAATTAATCATGGGTTCTCTTACTCCACAAAGCGTCTTCCCGTGAGGGCTTTCACCATAAGGGGAACACTTTGGAGTTCATCCATATTTACTTCTTATCAATCATGACAAAACAATAATGAGTCATATTTAAATCAAACACTATTAGGTCCATTACCCAAACCTTTGTGCTATGGGTCTTTCTTCAAGGGTTGACATCAATGACAACCAACCTTAATCAACAAGAAGAGTGAGGAGGTAGGTGAAAGCTCGAATCCGGATGGAGATGTTATATCCGACACTACGCCACATGCTGTGGATTCAGTCAAATCCTGGAGGCATATTTTTGAAACTTTATACTATGAGATTAGGAATTGCCCCAACGATTTTGGAAATGAAAGGACTGAAAATAAACTCAGAGACATAACAGAGTCTGAGCTTCACAAAATAGCCACACGACCGAGTCTCATGCCATACAATGACATGATAAGTCGGGCTTTAGAGAAAACTGACATTTAGACAAGGAGCATTCTAGACAGCCAAAAGGTCATCGTCGGCTCGTTCAAAATCGAGCACATCCAAGTAATGTATAAACTTCCCCCTACTTCTAAATACATTTATAATGATGAATTCGTAGAGGAATTTCAAAGAAAGGAATGTACAGAATTTGATCAAACATATCCAGGTATAATCAAAGAATGGTGGGGAATTCCAATGAGATTTAGAGCTGATACCCATGGCAGTTATGCCACAGCTCTATTAAACGAATACATGGTTTATATATCTTTGATGCTATGTAGACTTTTTAGGAAGAAAAACCGTACCCATTTCCCTGCAGAATGGGTGCCACTTATATAAGAAGTAGCCGAGGGTTACAGTTTCATCTAGGGTAAAATTTTATCAAATAATCTAACTAAGGAGATTGCAGAGTACCAAACAACAAAATCGAAAGGTCGACCTGCATATTTTTACATGTCTGCATATATTATGGATGCTATCTGTTACATGACTCCTTTCCCCTTGATGAATTGTGTTAGCGTTAGAAGTCACTCCTGGATTGCGACAAGAGCAGAGCCCAACGCCCATCTGTTTATGTCATGAATAAATTTAATGGGTGATAAAATGGGTAGAGACCCAGGAAGGTATCACTCTAACTCAGGGACCAGGCTTGGTATGTAAAGAACAAAGGAGGTCTTGATCTAAATTCCATCAGTGAGTTGATTGTAAAATGAGCAGGTGGAAGACTTGGTGAGATGAGTGAGCAAGACTGCCTCGGGCATCAGGCCTTTCAACAACTTGAGGAAGAAAAGCTCAGAACACAAGATCCTCTTGGTTCTGAGTTTCGGGGAACTGAAGGGTGACTTGACTGGATCCTCCAATTCCAAATCATTCAGCGTTGAGAAAATACAAGAACTGATTAGAGACAATGCAACTATTACAATGATCCAACCTACATCATCCTATAACTGTGCAACTCGACTGGATCCTCCAATTCTGAGCTGTTCTAACACAATGTAATCAAAGAGATGGAAAGAATTTGACATTCATAAGGCAAGAAGTCTCAAGTGCCAATACATAACCAATGCAACCAGTGCTTCGTTAAAACTTTACAATCAGGAGCCTAGCTCAACCATCAATAGATTACAAAATGGCGAAAACATCTACATATACTCAAAACAAAACAACAACAACGAAAACGAGACACTGCATTAAAAACATTGTGTCTACATGCCTTCTGGCAGTCTGCGCATGCAGACTCTGGACGATTGTGCACTTATGACAGACACAACCAAACTCTTGACTGTCCTGCAGATGAATTGACCTGCTTTTAATTCTTTGTTGGAATTTCAATTTATGGCAGAGACGATGTCTAACCACCTCCAACAGCTTCAATAACTGCTTTCTTGGGAACATGAACAATCCAGGTCAACTCTGCCCTCTGGGACATGGAGGTCTTCTCATGGTGCCACCTGGATCAGCTGAACGGTCTAATGGATAGGTCATGGAGGATCTAGTATGCTTGGCGTGGAAAGGGGAAAGGGAGTGATCACAAAAACAACAGGGGTGAGACACATGGTAAGAAGAAGGGGGGAAGGTGACGGGATATAATGGTAATGGGGACACATTATTTATGGGAGGCTGACGTGGAGGGGAGCGGGACAGATGTCGGAGGACGAAGAGGGGCCAAAGGGAAAGGGCCCCATCATGCGGTCAAGTGGAGAACATATGGTAGGGGAGGAAGTAGTAGAGAAGGTGACACGACAAGAAGGGGCCCCCATGTCAGTACCACACCATTCCAGACCCCCCCCTTATTAAAGGCAGAATGGCGGAGGGGGTCCGGAATCGCTTGAGCACCATTGATCTGGGCACCTCGATCTCTACCGTTTGAGAGATGCGCGCCCAATTCCGAACCCCCCCGGTTAAAGGCAGAATGGTGAGGGGGATCCAGAATGAAACCTCAGCCGCGGATCTAGGTGGGCAGATCTCGGCCGTCCGAAATTGCCTGCTCATTAAAATGACGTGCCCACCCTCTAAGCTTTGGAAAAATGGGTTTTCCAAATTTCTTTCTTTTCCCAAGGGGACACTTCTTTCAGGAGAGCACCCCCTACATGATTATGTGCTAACAAATTGGAGCTGGAACCTAGCCTGCACAGAGCCCATTCATGCTTATCATTCTAAACTATGGGAGGAGAATGTTAAAGATTTCTTTCATGGAATCTGTCACTACGTGGTGATACCTTTGCACCAAATTTTGTATGGTTATGCATCCCCTCATATTTCAGAGTCAATCATGGGAAACCTCAAGGCGATTGCAGATTGGTTTATTGAAGAGGGTTTCTCCTATGTCAGGGTTTTCGGGTGTTCGATTCCTCCTCACACACTTCCAAAATTCCTTCCTGACAAACTCGTGTGCAGGGAGGTGGCCTACCAAATAATAACATGTGGCATTGGCACAAAATTGAAAGCATCTCAAAAGAAGTTCTAGCCACTTTTTCATGTACAGTTTGGGAAGTGTTCACTTCTTAACTTTGGTCATTCCAAGGTTGAAGCTGCAACATTGGAAGACATCAAATTGGTAGATCTTGAACTCAGAAAACATGACCCTTATCAAATTGTAGGAAATCATCTTGCTCATTGCAATATGAAGATGTATGAACATGAAGCTTCTCCCTGCGATGACATGTTCAAGGGAGCCAAAACCTATGAGGAAATATTAGACAGAGTTCAAGAATTGTCACCCGACCTACAGACCGACTTTCTGACTTTCCAGAAGCACAAGCGAAGTGGTTTGCTGAAGATACTATAGGGAGAATCAATGACCCCTGCTCCAGCTCAAGGAACTATTCCCCTAGGTTTCAGATTAGAGGCTCATGATAAAGAGACTGCAGAAGAAAATCCAAAGAATACTGAAGTGTCTTCACAAAAAGCAGAAGCTTCACAATCAAAGAATCCAGGGTCTGAAAAAAGTTATAAATTCGAGACTCCTTCAAAGTCGAGTCAAAATATTCCACCTTCATCATCAACTATTCCGGTTGATATCCCTAAAACAACAAGAGAAACTCAATCTTCAGGATTGGGCAGCCCTATTGCATCATTAACGCCTATACAATCAACTTTTGGGACCCCCCATCTGGAAGTCATACATGTAAGTGACCTTACTCCTATATCTAGAGAAGAGATACCTTCCTCCGACTACTTATTCAGTAGGAAGAGGAAGGCTTTAGTAAAACAGGAATTGCATATGAGAGAAGGCACGATGGTGAAGAAACACAGAGTTCTCGTAGATGGGTAAAACCTAGAAGAGGAATACTTTGCCACATAAGTAGTAGGCTCTATGGGAGATTTGGAAACTACCAATTTATTCTCAGTTGACTCTCTGAAAACAAGGTTGAAGAAGAAAAATCAAATGATAGCTCAGTTGCAGGACCAAATAAGGCACACAGAAAATAATATTCGAGAGGAGGTAAATCAAAGAGTTGAAAAGGACAGGACTTCTGACAAGCAAGAAATGCAATTGTTGAAGTCTAGTTTAGAGGAAGTGAAAAAACATATGCAAATGAGTCAATTACAAGTTATTCAGGAGGAAGATTTAGTGAGACAACTGCAGGTTGAGTTGAAGACCATTGAAGGGCAAGTTGTGAATATAACATCATTTCAAGCCCAAGCACTAGATGTGCATGAGAAACTACAATCGAAACAAGAAAACATGCTTTATAAAATAGGAATCGTTCAAAACTACTTCCTGGAAGTAAGCCACTCACTGGATAGCATTGTTTTAAAGGAAAAAGAGGCCACAACAGCTCGCATTTCTTTTCAAAAGGAAGTAGTATTTTCAGCTAGAGAGAAAGTACCAACAATCCCAAAGCTGAATATAGAAGAATAGATCAGGGGAGACATAATGTTAAAAACATGGGAGACCAATATTGCTGAAAGCAGGAAAATGGAAAGAGAAGTTAGGAAAGAATGTGAAGAAGTGTTTGATCAGCTAGATACAAAAACACTGGGCATTGGCAAAGGTGATTGTCTTGGGTTATTAGGACAAATCAATGTTGTAAGGCATCAATTGCATATCAAGGAGAGATGGAATGAAGCCCAGCTCGAGATTTCACAATTGAAGCAGCTTGACACCACCCAAATGGATAAGTGGCTAATAAAGCCAAATCTACAGTTGCAGTCGACAAAGTTTGACAAGGGAAAGATCGAAGACAAGCTACCCAAAATTCAGAGAAAGTTATATGTGTTTGAATCAAAAGACACGTCAAAAACTTCCAGAATTTTGGTGCATTTTATAGACAGGTGCGTCGAGTGTTTGGGACTGAGTGAAGGAATCATTTCAAACATATGATGAAGTAACGCATGTGTGCTCATTTTTTTCCAACTGGTAGAAAAGTAAAAAGTAACCGAGCAAAATGGTTCAAATTTTGTATTCTATAACTGTTAGCACCTAGGAGATTAGGAGAATGCCAACCGTCCAGGGTTGATGGTTTTCTTTGTATAAATTCAATTTTGAAAGATACATCAAAGCATTTTTCTTGGCCGGTTGTAGCAGAGAAATTTTTCATTTTGCCAGAATTAAATCAAATGCAAATCGAAGACTCCAGATCTCGTCAAGTTTGAGTTATGTGTTGCTCTGTTATTTCATATCTAATACCATCTCTTATACATCTTTGATGAATGCTTATCTACAATTTAATACAACATATACTGTGGTGATTGATTATTTTAGTCATCTAATCATTTACAGTTTTTCCTCTGTATCGACTATCAACAGGTACAAGACCTATGAATTATTTGGATTTTTATATCTTATACTTCATTAAAAAAATTTCTTGTCTATTTTTTTCTTCTGTCACAAAGTGAGATTCTTCCTTGGTTGATGCCTCACATTGTTCCACAACTTTATGTTTTCTTTCATTTCATGCATGATTTTCAGTTTAACTTAGATACGGGAAACAACCTTTGATTTTTTTATACTATTAATTCAAAATTTGGGAATTTTTCTTACATAATCTAAAATAGAAACAACAACCTAAGAAGGCAACAAATATTTAAAACTCTTTTTCCTCTATGACAGTACCTGTTACGAGACATACCAATATTGAACCCGGTCTCACAGACCAGATTAGTATCACTTTAACTCTTTTTAACACCATCTTAAAAACTGCTACCACCCGGGTGGAACTTGAACGTTCATGGGAAGTCATTGAGCAGGACATTAGCATCCAGGAACAATTGGAAGCTAGACAAAGACAACTCAGAAATCATCCATAGCTCCTTTTCCCCTAAGAATTGTTTTTTCCTTTATATCAAACACCCTCTTTTTGGATGCCTAGACTTTATACTTTCAAGCCTTAAGTATAAACTCTGGAACAACATGTATTACCCTTGGTTTTTGATTTATGGTACCTATCATGCCCACATTTTAGACATATATCTTTGTTTGCATATTCATCTATGTATAAAATACAATCATTAAAACATGCATAGTATGATATGTACTCAACAACCAACATTTTCAACATTTTGTTTGCCTCTACGCAACTATCGAGCAAGACATTATCACTCGAAAGTACCTTATCTTTGAGTAACTTGCAATTAGTGGGGAATAGAAATTTACATTGTCATTAAGCCTGCATAAAATCAACCATTTTCTTGCTTCATTGCTTGACAAGATTCCTTAAAAAATTAGGGAACTTAATGGTTAGTTAGCTCAAAAGTCCCGAGAAACATGCATCTAACATACCATACATTTATTTCAAGTTGTACATTAACATTGTTGTCCCAAGTTGAGTAGACCTTGATCCCTGAGGGGCAGTGGAAGTAGATTTTAGGATTTCAAAGAAGGTATCAACGATATCAACATCATCCCCTAGTTCATTTTGCTGGAATGCATGTAACAACATTCCCTCCATGGCTTGGGTATCCCATAAGAAATCATCCATACCAACCTCTATATTATTTCCTTTGTCCCAACATGTGAAGAACTAGTGTTACTGTAGAGGTATTAAATTGGTGACTCATGACGTAGTGGGAATTGAATAGTTGGTTGATTTAACCATGCTTGATATGCCTCCTCTCTGAGTTGTGATCATTTAATATAAAGCTCCTGATTTGACATTGTAGTGGGGTTAAATGGTAGATGGTAGATAGGTCACTCATCATCAGAATCCCGATTGTAAAAATATTGAACATTACATCGATAATATTAGTACCACAATGCATTTAGTATGTTCAGACATTATACTGTCAGACAATTGGCTTAGGTTTATGGATAGTTGGTATAGATTGTTGGTTTTCATTGATGTCAACCATTGGAGAGTGTTATTGTAGATTGATTTCAACCCTTAGTGATTGATTTCAACCCTTGGAGAAAGTATGATAACGAATTCCGGTAGCACGAAGGTTTGGGCAATGAACCCAAGGTTGTTTCATGTATAATGGTATGATTTTTAATATATTTTAAGGTAAGACTATTCTATATGGATATTACATTTCATTCCATTTCCGGTGGTATGTGGAACGTCACATAAATCCTTACGGTTAGAGAGCTATGGCCATGAGAAGTTGGAGAACCCAGGTTTGGGTAATGGAACCAAGTTTGTTTGATGGGTAACGATATGCGTTTTGATATATTTGTAGGTAATAATATTATATATGGATAATACATGACATTCCATTTCCAGTGGTATGTGAAACGACACATAACTCCTCACAGTTAGAGAGTTATGGCCATGTGAAGTTGGAGAACCCTCATGAGTCATCTAGAAGCCCCAAAAGGTCAAAGTAGTCAAAGTGGTTTAAGAGATTTTTAGAAGGTAAATAATAAAGTGAATTGATGAGTGTAGTATAATTCAAAGTGAATACAAAATAAATTATTTAAAAAATAAATTTAATGGAGAAATTACTAAATTGACAAGTGGTTAGAAGTGGGTTAGTCCTAAAATAAGGAAAGTGGTTTAAGATGGTTACAAGGTAACCCCTCGAGGTAAAGTGAAGTGATTAGTGTACTATAAGTCAAAGTGGATACAATATAAATTATTTAAATAATAAATTTAATGGATAAATTACTAATTGGACAAGTGGTTAGAAGTTGGTTAACCCTAAAATAAGGAAAGTGGGTTAAGATGGTTAAAAGGTAACCCCTTGAGGAAGCTACATGAAAGTATAAATAAGAGGCAAGGCTCTCTCATTTTATATCACACTTGAGAATATTGAATATCTATAGGTTACTGAGGTAACCAAAGGATATCTAAGCCTAATTTCAGAGAGAAGGTGAAGTAAAGAAGGTTGAAATTCAAGGGAGGATAAATTCGTTTGATGATGCTTTCTAAGGTATGTTATTTACAGGTCATCTCACCATTTTCGCAATAATTTTTTTTCTAGAATGATTCAAACCATGAAATTGATAGGAAATTGATAAAACATATCCAAGTAGATGTGGTACAAATTTCATCTTGTGGATCGTTGTATTTTTTGAGTTACACTCCGTGGAAAATAGGGTTTGTGGCTAGTCCCGAAACTAGTCTAAAACAAGTGTTTCGGGTACAAATGTCATAACTTATTCATAAAGGATCCAAATTAAGTAAGAAAAAATGTGTTGGTTAGAGTACAATCTATAGTATTATGTGTAAAATGTTTAGATCAATACAACAAATATTCTGTGCGGGGCACGCTCTACAAGTTCACTCTCTAAAATAATCCATAATTCAACAAGGTTTGCCATTTTTGCTATAACTCCTTTTCTAAGAGGTTCCAAGTAGCGACACCTGGAGGAATTGAATAAACACACTCAAGAACATTGTGTACTATTTTCAGATATTTATTCATTACAAGTACATAGTTATGATTATTTTAAATTAGGGTTGTTGACTAATCCAAAACTAGTCATGTGAGGCTAAATAAAAGTTTGATGAAAATGCTAGTCTCTTGTTGTTAAAGTTAAGGAAGGTTTGCAGGTATGTGATCATATACACAAGGTCCATTATAGAGTTACAAATCAGATTTGGATGATGAAATTGATGATGGATTTTGGTTGAGGTACATGTTGGGTACATGGTTGAGACAAGTAGTTGATGAGTCGACACATACATGAGGTGTATATTTGATGATGTTGGTACATCTTGATGAGTGATAGTTGATGAGTAGTTGATACATTATTGGTACATACTTGGTGTTGTTCTAGAGTATGTAGTTAAGGCTTTAGAAAGTACAGTGTCTAGGCAGCCGAAAGTTAGTAAGATGTAAAAAGGAGGAGGGTATACCTTCGGAAAAGGAAGCTAGGGTTGATTTCTAGGTTGTTGTTGCCTGGCTTCCAACTGTTCCTGGATGTTTATATCCCTTTCAATTGCAGCCCATGAATGTTCAATTTCTACCCGGGTGTTAGCCATTTTAATTATAATATCAAAGAGATTTAAAGCGATATGGTTTGATCTGTCAAGCCGGGTTCAATATTGGGTTGTCTTACAATAGGGACAGTCATAGAGGAACACAAAAATTTAAAGAACTCTGGAATTTTTTATGCTGTATCAATTTGATTTTATAAAAGAGAACTTTAGAAATCAATATTAAAAGCAAATTTCAAACCAAAAGCCTTTTTCTGTAACTGCGTTATATTTGAAATAAAAGGTGTATGAATTATGGGAAAAACATTAAGTTGTTTATAGAATAAGGCTCCTATCGAGAGAGAATCTCACCATGTAAACAAAAGAAGAAAATAAGATAAGAAATGGTCCGATGAAGCATAAAATATGACAACCTAAAGATTTACAGGTCTTGTACCTGCTAGTAGCCGATACAGAGGAAAAACTGTAAACAATAGATAGCTAAATATTAATCACTGCAGTAGAAGTTTTACTAAATTGCAATGCAACATTCATCAGATATATGTAAGTGAAATAAGAATGAATATGAAAAATATAGGGAGAAAAAACTCATAACACAGTAGTGACAGAATTAGGAATCTTCGGATTGCTTTGTATTAAGTCTCGAAAAGAGACAGTCTCTATTACAATTAATAAAAAAGGTCCAACCCTTTTTTCTTTCTTCAAAATGTATATTTATACAAATTTTTAGGCGTTGGAATCTCAATAGTTCCACAGGTTTTTGGTTACAATCAAAAGGAGTCGAAACGTTTCGTTTCTTTATCTCTGTTTTCATCTGGTACCCGAAACCTGCCTCTTTGCATGATCCTTGCAAATAATGCACTTCTCCACCAGCTGTGATATCAACTTAGATGGCTCTGCTTGATTATTTGCCTAAAAAATATAGCAGTCTTTCATCAATAGCGACAACTTTCCTTCCACCTGTTGATCTTTGGCATTGATAGAGCATAACAATATACTCGGTTTAATTAGCCATTTGTCTATTTGCACTATGTCTGTTTGAGCTATTTGTGATATTTCGGCTAAGTCTCTTTCTTCCTTTTCCTTGATATTAAGCATATATTTAGCTGTATTTATCTGACCCAGTATCTCCATGCCACTTTCACCATCGGAACCCAAACAAATCTCACTTATCAAACCGAAAATTTCTTCGCAATATTTCTTTAGCTTCATAGCTTGTTGTTTACCTTCGGATATATTTCGCTCCCATTCTTTCAACAAGATATTACCCCTGGTCTGCTCTGCGATGGGAAAACTAGAACTAC
This sequence comes from Picea mariana, assembly GCA_032191745.1. Classification (NCBI taxonomy): domain Eukaryota; kingdom Viridiplantae; phylum Streptophyta; class Pinopsida; order Pinales; family Pinaceae; genus Picea; species Picea mariana. Next base: position 167,988 of record JASDQU010105254.1, read on the forward strand.
TGCTTGTTTCCCTTCTTGTTGTGGCTATAATAGCCTCCTGGAACGCCACCCGAGCTGCTCCGACATCCCTTTATTTAAGAGAGAGGTTTTCCAACACCTGATCAATGAGTTGGATGCTGTGTTGAATTGTTTCTACTTTAACAAGCAGACCCTGCTGTGCCGCCGATAACCTTTTTCTGATCTCTATTCCATGGGATTGAAATATCCCGATATCGATTACCTGGATTTCGACGAATTCTAGTTTGGCCCAAAGTTGGTCTATCAATTCTCCTTGTTGGATTATCTGAGTCTGACTTGTATGAACCTTCAACTGTGTCTGTTCGAGATCGACTTTAAGCCGCTCGATTTATTTTTGACCTTCTATTCTTGCCTTCTCTAAAGTCGCACTTGCCTGATCTTTAGCAGCAGCCTCTGCTGTGGCTAGTTTAGCCTCTAGTGTCTTGATCAAATGATTTTTTTGTTTTAGCTGATATTTTAGAGTCCCGACTAAATATTGGTTCGCCGTGGAGAAAGCACCCAATGTTCCTGCTATTTGCGTCGTGAATTCTACTTTCTTCATATTTTTCCCATCAGTTAAAATTTTAAATTTCTTAGAGACAATACCTGACTCTTGGTAGAGTTCTTGTCTCACAACCACTTTCCTCTTCTTATCGAAGAAGAATTCATTCGAAGGTAGCTCTTCAACTGATATAGGGGTCAATTTTTCACCCAAAATCCAACCTGCGTTCGGGATTTCTTTTGCAGACTGTAGGGGGGTAATGGAGGCGATGTGATTGCTGACCTGTTTAGAAGATTTCCCGGGAGTAATGACCGAAGTTGACTCGCTTGGAGGACCGAAAGCCTCAGCTTCCTGTTTTGGGCCCCCGACTTGCTCTTCTTTATCCTATTGTTCTTCTTGGCCAGGTGGTGAACATTTAGAGCCTCCGGCTTCTGTTTGTTGCTCCTCTGCTATCGTAGGATCTTCACCCCGTAATACTGGAGGAAGGAAAATTCGCATATGCTCTTGGAATCTGACAACATCGGCCCACTCTTCAGGCGATAGGGCTTGTATTCGAGCCGAAACCTCGTCATAAGATTTCGCACCTCGAAAAATATCATCATGAGGTGAATTCTCGTGCTCAAATCTTTTAAGGCCACAACTGGCCAAATGATTACTCACGACCCTCTGTGGATCGTGTTTCTTGAATTCGATATGAACCAAATTTATATCTTCTAGGGCTGCTACCTTGGCCTTTGCATGCCCGAAGTCTAATAATGAATAGGTGTTTAAATGAACAGGAAAAGGTGGCCATACCTTTTTTTGAAAACCCTTTCAGTTCTTTACTTATACCGTCGATTACGGTTTGCCTGGTGATCTCGTGACAAGACAACCTGTCGGGTATAAGTAAGGGTAAAGCATGCAGAGGGATGAAAACGCCGAAAACCCTGATGTATGAAAATTCTTTCTCCACATACCAATCGACCACTTTGCTTAAATTTTCTGTGATGCTATCCAATATCCTAGGTGGCGGATTACCGAAGATGGCAACATGCATTGATACCATTACCCAGTTGAATATTTCATATATGAAATCCAAAGCCTTGTCCTCCCAAATATTAGAATGGTATACATGGACTGGCTCAACATCCGATGGAGGCCAGCTCCAACTTATCAAGGGAAAAGGCATCATGGAACATACTGCGTCCATGAGATATGCGAACATAAAAAATGAAGCAACTTTCCCGCTCTCTTTCTGCGTCCGATATTCTGTAATCTGACTGGTCAGGCTATCTGATAACATTTTGGCCCAGTCGAAAGAAGAGCCTTCTACTACTGAGTATATCAAGGACACCCATTGGAGGAAAAAATGTGTGGTGTCTTCCCTGCCGTACAATATACAGGTCATCATCGCTACGTATTTGAACTGTGGTTCCAAAGAAGATATGGAATAAATTCCATTGCTGTCTGTCCTGAACTTCACTCAGTGTGAGACCCAATCCTTAATCAAATCAGATAAAATTTTTGCGTATTGCTTGCATTCCTTCTGTTTAAAACCATCTAAAAACTCTACACTGTACATGAAGTCTGACGTGGGTGGTAATTTGTACATCACCTGTAAGTTTTCTGGTCTAAAGGCCCCAACAATGACCTTCTGCTTGTTGATGATGGTTCTGGTAGGGATGTCTACATGATCCAACACCCATCAGATCATGTCATAGTAAGGAAGAAGGCGTGGCCTGGCCGCTACTTTTTGCATATATGCCTGGACAACGATCTTGTATTTGGTAGTCATGTCGTCTTTCTCATTGTCACTGGAATCGTTCGAACAATTCACCACATCTGATTGCAAAACCTCTGAGACGTATGACTAGGTTCGCACAGAATCAATGCTCCAAGGTGAAGTATCCGAAACATTATCAAAACCTTATCCTGAAACCTCAACACTTTCCTTGGATGCTTTTTGCGGGGCCATGATAGGGGATTGTAACTTAGCTCTTCTGCAATAAAAATGCGTATACATATAGAAGTTAGCTTACTGCGAAAAACTTCTTTGTGCGGGATAGAAATGAACTTTATGAATAAAATAGGAACCAAAAGATCTATATCTTTGAACATTTAACACATCGATGTCCTTTCGAAAGAACGGTCCAATCATATTTAGATAGATATTTTGGCAATAAAAACCATATCCTTACTTTGCCGTTTTGCCTTATTTCCAATTAATGCCATAAAATTCGACGGTTCGTGGGACAAGGTGGCGCAAGGAACATTTGAAATTACCTCATAAACTGCACGTTATTATCATTTGCAGTAAACATTGATTATGGTTGGCTTGGTTTCCTTAATCAGGATTTAGATCAATCATTTTGGCATTTGCCGTATCGAGATTTTCAACTCTAACCTTTCAACCCTCTAAAACCCGAGATTGAGATGATTATACTTAATTAAGCAAGGACGTAACTAGGATTAAGTGTTTTAATTGATTACGCTTTAATTTTTATCGCAACTTCACGGCTCGGAACTTCAAAGGTATTGTTTTCAGGAGGAAAGTATGCTGAGTCGCGAAATCCCGAGGAACTTAAATCATGGTAAAGACTAATCAACCTTGACTCTAACCCGAGTTACAAAGTTTCATGGCTTCGTCTTTCAGATTTTTAGCGGTAATGTTTTAGGAGAGAGTGAACGCCGAGATGCGAAATCCCGACAGCATTTGACTGGGGTTTACATGGTCCCACTCTTAGCTTTCACCTGAGGTAAGATTTTGAAACTTTTCACGACCTCACACATCGGGGTTTGTAAATCTTGTGACTTGTAACTCCTAAAGAGAAATATTCCGAGGTACGAAGAGCAACAACCTTTGTTTAACGATAAAAAGTGGTAACTTATGAAACATCACATCCCTCGCTATTTCGCATGTCGAGACTAATCAGATTTTCAGTAGGTGAATGTCACGAAGCGAAAAAGAGTTTAAGAACCGACATTTGACCTTTAAAATAAATTTGAACCAAAAAATAAAAAGGCGGCTCCAACATAGGCTCCAACTAGGGATCCCGTTTCCCTATGAGGCGAGAAAAACATTAGACCACGTGCTTGTATTGGGTAAATGGAGTCACTGGTTTCACTTCTGTGAAACTTGCTTTAGGGAAGAGATAAATAGAGGGACGAAAATATTTTTGTCTTTTACTGCTGTAAGGCTTTTCAATACTCAAATATATTTATCACTCAACTACAGTCCCTTTCACAACTTTCTCTTTCTCTTTATTGAGTTTAGGTCTGCATTAGGACAAATCAAAACAGTTCTAGGAAATCCAACAGATCTTTGCAGTTTTTGGCTTACATCCAATGAAATTTATGGCATTTTTTAATCGGGGAGTCCCATCTGGACTTAGGATGTGGATCTAGTCTCGAGAAAGTTGATTACCAGAGTTGAGTGATATTCATGTATACCAACCTTACAGATATCTTAGATATTGCTTCACTACCAGCGGGCCTGTTTAGTACCCCGGTGAAGTTATCTGCCCCTTTTTTGCTGAATTTCCTTTCACCACTTCGAAATGTATTTATGCATTTAAATGCTGAGACGAGGGCAATCATTTATGAATTTCCTTTCATCGTCTCTTCAGAATAGATGTACAATTAGATATGACTTTCCTTTCATCATCTGTCTTATAAATTTCTTTTTAGAATACGAAACGGGGGCAATCAGATTGTATGAGGGGTGATATCTGCGTAATATTTTGCAATGTAGGTCTGTCAACTTACTTTGATTACTCGGTGCCAACCTTCCTTTGACTTTCACACCACCTTGGTCCACAGGGAGAAAAAGGGGAAATATTTTCCTGGGGGTTTTCCTTTGAGTAAGCCTTAACCCTTCGAAACTGTTGAAAAACCTAGAAACATCATGATCCATCTACACATAACTTGTTTAGTAAGAGACCGAGGAGTTGTGAAGACCAAACTTCTTTCCAAAATAGGCTTACAGCTTTCAAAGTTTAAACATAATCTCTTCTCCCTACGTATATAAATCAGAAAAGACATTCAGAATTTTTAAGAAGACAAATCTGAGGATCGAAAGAAAGGTGACAGACAGACATTTGTATGCTGAGGGGAAGGGGTCGAAAATTAAAACTGTTTTTTTGAAAACCCTTCCCCAGAGATGCTTCACTTTCTGTTTGTTTTAACTACCACCTATCTGTGTTTTAAGTTAAAATTATTAGGGCCCAGAGCAAGTAACTGTACTTTTTAATAATCAATTAAGTAAGAACATTAGATTTATGGGACCTTTATGATGTTTTGGAGATCTCTGCTTTCTTAAGGAACAAAATTTTCAGGAGTTCGTGCCTTTACCTTACCATTTTTAAAATAACCGAAAACCTTTTTTGTCACCTGTTTTCGGTGAATGCAAGTCTCCGATACATGATCTTCTGTTTTCTCCATTCATTTGTTTAGTTTGCAAACCGAAATCCTGTAAACACAAAGAGTGTCCCTTTTAAAAATCAAATTAAATGTATTTGAAAACCGTGTATCTCTACTTATATTGACCTAAAAAATAAAAATTGAAAACTTACCTTAAGGGAATCATGAAATAGAAAGCAAATACAAACCGGTATATACAATGGAAAACCTTGGAGAACTAATTATTTCATGTAGTGTTTTAGATAACGCCCGTTGACAGGGGCATTGAAGATTTTACCATCCGGATTTTCTAATAAAAATGAATTTTTTCCTTCGGAAGTTGCAACTCTAAATGGTCCATACCAAATATGATCGAATTTACCGTGTTTCGCCAAATCTTCCTTCCTAGCATCCCATCTTAAGACCAAATCTCCTGGAAGAAACTCTCTGTCTTTTTTCTTACGATCAAATAACGTTTTCATGTCGTCTTGATATTTTTGCAATCTTTCATCCACCTCGACCCTGTGCTGTTGTAATTCAATCAGCTGATTTATTTTCCTTGTGACGTGGTTTGGTTCTTATTTCTCATCTTTCCATAGTTTCATCACAGAAAGTGCTAAGTTTATAGGTAATACCATGTTAGTCCCGTATACCATCTGGAAAGGAAAAATACCGATGGATTTTTTTGTGCTAATCCGATTTTCCCACAGTGCGTATTTTAAATGTATATGCCAGGATCTCTTGTTCTTGTTCAACACTTTCTTAATTATGTTTATCAGACTCTTGTTCGAAGATTCAGCTAGTCCATTTCCTTGGGGATAATATGTTGTAGAATGGCCAAGTACAATATTTTACTTTTGGCAAAAAATGATCATAGCCATAGATTTAAAAGCCTAAGCATTATCTGTTACTATCTTTCGGGGGCAGCCAAATCTAGATAAAATATTTTCTTCTAGAAAATCTATTACCACTGAATCTGTAGCCCTCTTGGTAGGAATAGCCTCTACCCATTTAGTAAAGTAATATGTGGCGGTTAGGATCCATTTGTGTTGAGCGCTGGAATGGGGGTTAATTTTTCTTATAAAATCCAGTCCCCACTGCTGAAAAGGAGCCTCTGTTTTGACTGGAACTAAAGGTAATGCTAGGAGTTTATACTTGCTTGTGAATAGTTGGCAAGGGTTGCAAGCCATGACTTTGGAATTTACATCCACGAAAAGTTTAGGCAAATAATACCCTGCCCTTAGGATTTTATAAGTTGTCGCTCTCCAAGCGTGATGTCCCCCGCACACTCCTTCATGGATTTCACTTATGACCTTCTATGTTTCAGATTCAACCAAATAGACCAATAGGAAGCCAAGCGAGTCTTTCCAAAACAATTTACCCTTAGATATACAGTATTAGACCGCATGTAGTTTTAGCGTTCTGGATTTGGATGGAGATAAATCACTTGGGTAGTTCAAAGTCAGTAGGTAGGATACTATGTTTTTGTACCAGTCAGAGGATGTAAAATTTTCTTCGATCTTGACTTCACTTGTTTGCTCATAGAGTTCGTTAATATCTTCCTCTTCTCCACATCCCTGTATGCTATTTATGCCGAGGGCTCTAAAATTGGATTCAGCTAAGACTTTAGCCAAACCTTGACCCTTTATCAGCTTCGTCGGCTTTATTTCCAGATCAAATTCTTGAATTTTTGTGAGCCACCGCCCCCTTCTGTCATCATTGTCAGGCTGCACTAGAATGTCTTTTACATAGCTAGTAGGTACATACGCGATTATCTTGGAATGCAATACATAAGCCCTAAATCCTTTAATGCCTTTACCATAGCATATTCTTGTTTTTCCATTATATCGTATTTTAGTTCTGTGTCTCTAAGACTTTTGCTGAAAAAGGCTATCAGTTGTTCGAAACCCTCCTCATTTTTTCGGAGGAGCACTGCGGCAATAGTGTGCTCGAAAGTGAATGAGAAAATGAGAAAATCCTTTAGATAGTCGAGGCTTGCCAGTACAAGTGCCTCGCTTATAACCCTCTTGATACGTGCAAATGATCCTTTGGCCTCTGCCATCCATTTTACCTCGTTGTTTTTCTTTAACATACCTGTGATTAATTTCACAATTTCAGTGAAGTTTGGAATAAACCTTCTCAAAAAGTTTATCTTTCCTAAGAATGACTGGATTTCCTTTACATTTCTAGGAATATTTATTGTGTCTATAGCTTGAACCCTGCTGGGATCAATTTTAATTCCGTCTCAGGACACAATATGGCCTAGGAGTTTACCTTCCCACATGGTAAAGTGAGACTTTTTAGGGTTTAAAGACAGACCGAACCTGCAACATTTTTCTAAATTCTGTTTGAGATGTATTAAATGGTCTTCGTCAGATTTAGAAAAAATGGTTAGATCATCGAGGTAGATAACTACAAACTTGTCTCTTTCGCCGATGAAAGCGATATCCATAGCACGCTGGGAAAGTGGCACCTGCATTCATTAGACCAAAAGGCATTTTATCATACATGAATGTACCCCAGAGTGTAGTGAAAGCTGTTTTTTCTTTATCTTATTCATTTACAACAATTTGATTGTACCCAGAGAAACCATCGATCATAGACATCCTATTTGCTTCGACTACCTTTTCTAAGATGTGATCCATTTTAGGTAAAGGATAGTTGTCTTTTAGGGAAGATTTATTTAAATTTCTGAAATCAACACACAGTCTAGTCTCTCCACTCTTTTTTCTAACCGGAACCAGGTTTGCCACCCAATCAGAGTATGTCAGTGGTACTATTATTTTCGTGTCTAAAAGCTTCTTGACTTCTCTTTCGGCTACGGGTAATAAGATACGGTTGTTTTGTCTAAGATTTTTCCTAAAGGGTTTGATACCAGGCTTCAGAGGTATCTTGTGTTCGATCATGGTAGTGTCGTAAGTCCTAAGCTCTTCGTAAGACCAAGCGAAAACATCTTTATATCGTGCAAGAAAATCTTTATACTTGTTTTTCACCTTAGGAGGAAGATACTTTGATATTTTCACCATCCCGGGTTCTTCTTTTGTCCCTATATCGCAATCTTCAACCTCTTTTGGTTGGGGTTGAAGAGTAGATTTTAAAGGCATGTCATTTTGATCGAAAAGTCTCTCCAGGGGGATTAGTCCCTTTGGAATCTGATTATTTTTTAAAACTAACATGCGATGGTTGGCAATTTTTTCTCGAAACTCCTGAGGGTCTTCTCCTTCTTGCATGATCCACATGTGATCATTTTGATTCTCTTGATCGATGTGGGTTTTAGAAAAGTCACCCACTGCTTCGAGGAACTTTCTGATCTGTTCATCATCCTCGAAAACCTGCCAGTGTTGTATGTTGTTCAGGATGGATGGTCTGTGCCTTACCTCTATATGGTATTTTAATTTAAAATCCATGGGGGGAGCGAAAGACGAGGCTGCCTTGGCTAACGAATCAACCTACAAATTTTCAGCACGTGGTATGAAGTGGATATTTACAGACGAGAATAAATTTTCTATTAGATCCCAGGCATAATTTCTATACGCTATCAATCTCGAGTGTTTGGCATGGTATTGTCGATTTATCCGTTTGACTATTAACTCAATGTCTCCATATACTTCCAGGTTCTTTATGTTCAGTTTCTTGGCAGCTTCCAATCCTAAAACTAAAGCTTCATATTCACATACATTGTTAGTGTAGTCTATATCCCATTGAAGCCTGTAAGAAAAAGGGACGACACACCTATTTTCAGGTGCCACAAAAAGTACACTTGCACCGACTCCTTCACATGACAGAGCACCGTCAAAAAATATTTTCCAGATCCCTGTACTATGCATATTTTCTGAATCTTTCTCGTCTATGCAGTTTTCTTCTGTGCAACTATCTATACCATCATCAAAAGACAAAA